>OZ026556.1:4212500-4255000 GCA_964020155.1 Chondrilla cf. caribensis | reverse complement strand
GAAAATTGTCTGTTGTGCACATTACACTACAATCATCTTGATTGTAAATGATGGACAATAAGAAGGTCATTACTGTCCATAAATAAGAGAAATTTGCTAAAATAGCGATAAACTGCGATTAATTCGCACTAGATTTATCAAATGACTGAATCATTGGATTGACACATCATTATCAGCCGATAATCACATGACAACAATAACTGTGATGTCATGACAACAATAACTGTGATGTCGATGTGTGTCCCGATTAGATTGTTGTCAAGCAATGCGATCAGCAGGATTATCAAGTAACTGTCCAACGCTAGCGTGAACACACCACACACACATACGGGTCCATACGTGGGAGTGTGTGTACTTGGACTCACTGAAAGTGTCCGTGGTCAACTACAAGCAATGCTGGCAGTAGCAGTAGTAAGGCCTCCACCGCAACCTGTACAGAGTGAAATAAAACCATATTCCCCTAGAGAAGCACTGAAAACAGAGTGAGCATTTTGCTGAACTCACTTCCTGTCATTACACACTGTGTGGAATGTGCCGTACTGACCTGACTCAAAGGAGAAATCTTCTTCAGAACGAGTCTGCTAAACAACAAGATGGCTGGAATGTACAGTACCACATCGACTATGACAACTACAGGGGATTCCAGAAACAAGAGAAGGATCATATATACATACCTCTTATAACAGAATGTACCGGGTAGACACTGTACACTCAATGGTTATATGTACAGTGTACACTCAATGGTTATATGTACAGTGTACACTCAATGGTAATGTGTACAGTGTACACTCAATGGTTATGTGTACAGTGTACACTCAATGGTTATGTGTACAGTGTACACTCAATGGTTATGTGTACAGTGTACACTCAATGGTTATATGTACAGTGTACACTCAATGGTTATATGTACAGTGTACACCCCACGATTATTGTAATATTCACAACATACGATAAAAATACTATTATGAGTGAGATTTGGGGCACCACCTACACTGGTATGTACATAGGAGCCACCAATGTGCTTGAACAAAGCGTGAGGCATGAAAAACAGTAAGTAGAGATAATAATAACAATTGACATGGATTTTTCATGTTAGCAAGTTGTTTCCACTGGGGGTGTATGTTCACTTGTATACAACATTACACTGTGCACATAGCAAATCAACTGTACTTGTTCTGTGGAGTGCCAGACGCACATCACCTCCACTAACAAGAGGTGTACACAAGAACAGGAACACGTGTAGGTCTAGGTACGTGTTGAGTATGCATAACTGGAACATTGCTACACCAACGGCTTTCAACTACAAGGATACAACAAAATACTGCTACAACAGCAGTTTGGAATAACAACATCTCTCAGTGAACTGATAAAGGACGGGAGGACAAAAAGTATGCCTGGATTCTGAGAAACAGTATTGCAATGATTGGGCAGCAAATGGGAAAGGGTGTTTAAGTGCACACATGGTACAGTACTTATGCCCCTACAGGCCAGGATGCGAACAATTGGTACCAGTTGGCCGTTATAGAAGGTAGAGAACTTCCTGTGATTGCACTGCTTCCAGTTCATTGTGTATGTGGTGAGGAGCGTACCATGCTTGCAATGCCAACAAGCTTGTGTGGGAATCTTCTGAGCACCAAGCTCACTCAATCTTACAATTAATAATTGTGCTAGTGGACATTGGTATGCAATCTCAAGGTCTGGGATAGAAATGTGTTGAAATTGACAGTGATGTGATGTGGACATACTAACCATACACATACATACACAGAGGGCCAGTACAGTTATTCTATATGTTGTAAGCCCAGTTCCTTAGAGAAGATAATGTGGAATCTGAGATGAGGATTGGGTGAGGTGGAATCTGGAGGATTGAATCAGGCGAGGTGGAGTGGAGTCTGGAGGATTGGATCGGGTGGAGTGGAGTCTGGAGGATTGGATCGGGTGGAGTGGAGTCTGGAGGATTGGATTGGGTGAGGTGGAGTCTGGAGGATTGGATCGGGTGGAGTGGAGTCTGGAGGATTGGATCGGGTGAGGTGGAGTCTGGAGGTGAGGATCGGGTGGAGTGGAGTCTGGAGGATTGGATCGGGTGGGGTGGAGTCTGGAGGATTGGATCGGGTGAGGTGGAGTCTGGAGGATTGGATCGGGTGAGGTGGAATCTGGAGGATTGGATCGGGTGAGGTGGAATCTGGAGGATTGGATCGGGTGAGGTGGAGTCTGGAGGATTGGATCGGGTGAGGTGTAGAATGTCCTCATCTCCTAGACAAAGCCCTCACATTATACTTCAAAGCCATTTTACATCACACACAATGTACACAATTAACTGTGCCCCCATGCCTATCTAAACACCATGTGTACCCCAGACCTGCACACATACACTCAGTTGTACATCAGTAAATTCCCTGCCAGCCACATTCACCTAACACCTCGTTATAAGGATACTCCCACAAGCTTGCTAGCATGTATGTAGCTAGCCAGCCTGTAAGGGAACCCTTATAAGGTCAGGTAGTAGGCGTTGAGTCATTACAAGGTACAGATACAATGTCCATTCACAGGTAATAGTACAAGCCAGTTGTGCATTTCTGTGTGCACAGATTATTCACACGGAAACTCTGACAGGTCCATCCGTGTGGCCTGTTCCATGTTAGAACACTCCCACAGCCCACAGACTAGCACACCTGTACAAAGTCCACACCAAGTATCCCAAACTGGCAATGAGTAGAAGTTATGTATATACAGTCAAACGTCATTAACACTAATATTACATCACTTGGCAAAAGTACCCCTGTAAAAGGTCTGTCCACTCCTGCTTTTATTGCTGAGGCTTTCGTACATTATGAAAGTACTGTTAACAGAAGATACTTCAATGCATATATTTGCATGGAAACATTGGATTGGATTGGATTGGATTGGATTGGATTGGATAGCTTATTTGTTCAGAGGAAGCCTTCAGTCAATGGCTACTACACCCAGGCACCCAGTACACACCAGGCACCCAGTATACACCAGACACCCAGTACACACCAGGCACCCAGTACACACTAGGCACCCAGTACACACTAGGCACCCAGTACACACCAGGCACCCAGTATACACCAGGCACCCAGTACACACTAGGCACCCAGTACACACTAGGCACCCAGTACACACCGGGCACCAAGTACACACCAGGCACCCAGTACACACCAGGCACCAAGTACACACCAGGCACCCAGTAACAATTGTTACATGTACCCAACAGCATTTCAGAATGTGTAAAGAATACCTCCATCAGGTCATGTCCAGTTATCATATGTATGCAGTGTCTAGACGTACAAGGTATCCATGACAGGTTCATGCTGAGAGTGCTATTAAGGAAATGGAGGTTTGAGTGTGGTAACTGAACAGAAACATATCAGAAACAACTTCGCTGTTTGGATTATGCTGTACATTTTAGTATTAATGAATATACTGGATGATGGTTCATTTATCGATGTCCGCTTCACTGACTATCAGGTGTCTGCCTGTTATGAAATCGTTCATATGTGAACTATACAAAACAGATTTGTTCCTGGAGCAAGCATCCATATTCGCGAGGTGTCCACAAGTTGGAGATTGGGAAAAATTGAGCTTCACCGCAGTACAAGTCGTGTAAAGTAGAAATCTGTTAAGACAAACACTCTTAAAACGAAATTCAATCAATTGTTTGACACAATCCAAGTTATCTTGACTTCGGTTTGTTTGCTGTAGTGGTGTACACATGATGAGCAAATCCCGATAAAAAGAATATCGTGTAACAAGAACTAATCCCATGGATCCCTTACAGTTTGTCCTAATGTGTTTCTATTGTATTACCGAGTGTATGGATAATATTACAATGAATTAATCTACATGGAAAACTCAATACAAGTGTCAACAGCACTCTGAATAGTGTAGAAATTCCAAAGCTGTTGAAGTACCATTTCCATGGGAATGTCCATACAAAGTATCCAATTAGTGAGCACTTTGTATGTGTGCACAAGATGGTGTACTACGCAGGGTTATACAAGAGCACATAACAGTGGCTGAATTCACATGGAAACCCTTTGATACCTACGTATACAACCTGCATTGTGTATACAGGATTACAACAGCAGTTCACATACAGTGCAATCAAACATGCAGTTTTTTTTGTACTAGTGTGCAACATTACTCATTACATATGGAATTTTATGACGCATGAATTCATGCAAAAACCATTCTGTACAGAAAGTACACAACCTGTGTCGTGCACAGAGGACAGTGACGGGTTTCAAAGCTTTGAGACTGACCTGAGATCCTCATAAACAGCTTGTGCGTGTAGCTCTCATGTCCTCTGCTGTTTCCCAAGGCCACCCATTCCTGGTTTATGTAGCTGGCTCTGTTGTGTCGACAAGGATCATAAAACAAGGGTCACGAATGATTGAGGCATGTACACAAAACTGTCAACAGACTAGGCTTTTCTCAAATGAGTGTGTATAGACAGACTCTGTGCATACATGCGTAGATACATGCACACTCACACAGGCATACATACACATGTGTGGACACACACACATGCATACACACGCACACACACATGCACACACACACACATGTACACATGCACACACACGTGCGCGCGTGCATGCACACACATACACACACACACACACACACACAAACACACATACACACACACACACACACACACACACACACACACACACACACACACACACACACAACACACACACACACACACACACACACACACACACACACACACACACACACACACACACACACTTACACAGCACCGCACAGCCAACTGTGATAAGCAGTAAGAGGAGGGTAATCCAGTCCCCAATACATGAGGTCGTTGCCAGTAGTATTCACATACCTACACATAAACATACCTACACATCAACATACCTACACGTCAACATACATACATAAGAATGCATATCACCACTGCCAATATCATCAGCATCATTAACAGTGATTGTTACTATTGTTACACCAATATATCATGGAAGATCCTATTGCAACACTTGCACTAACATAATAATTGTAGCTTCAAAAGTGACCATCAGGTAATTATCCATGGAGCTGGGCAACATGGTGTTAATGGTCTTGAGCTTCAATACTGAGCTAGGGGAATGAACTGACTATTACTTGTGTAGTTACCGCTTGAATTATGAGATGTCTGGTATGAACACACAATAGATATTATATAATACATACATGGATAAGTTAGACATGTATATATAAATACTATCCAAACTATTATAATAATATTATACAAAATACATTGTTACAATTATTATTACGTTAACAGCATTCATAGTGTACACAAACTATAACCACTACAGTGGACATGTACACAAAAGTGTACCCCCTCAGGGTAGATACACAAACCTGTACCACATCAGGGTAGATACACAAACCTGTACCACCTCAGGGTAGATACACAAACCTGTACCACCTCGGGGTAGATACACAAACCTGTACACAAACCTGTACCACCTCAGGGTAGATACACAAACCTGTACCACCTCAGGGTAGATACACAAACCTGTACCCCCTCAGGGTAGATACACAAACCTGTACCACATCAGGGTAGATATACAAACCTGTACCACCTCAGGGTAGATACACAAACCTGTACCCCCTCAGAGTAGATACACAAACCTGTACCCCCTCAGGGTAGATACACAAACCTGTACCACATCAGGGTAGATATACAAACCTGTACCACCTCAGGGTAGATACACAAACCTGTACCCCCTCAGAGTAGATACACAAACCTGTACCCCCTCAGGGTAGATACACAAACCTGTACCACATCAGGGTAGATATACAAACCTGTACCACCTCAGGGTAGATACACAAACCTGTACCCCCTCAGAGTAGATACACAAACCTGTACCACCTCAGGGTAGATACGCAAACCTGTACCACAAATGTATAGTAGGTACGCATTGACCATAGAGGACATACAGGGAAATTGGCAAGATGGGAAGAAACAAGTTGATGAGGATTGTGGATGGGTGTATATCATGAGATTCTTATGTACGTGAACAGTCTAGTACCTTATGGCAAAGAGAACAGCATGGTGTGTGGTGTGTTATCTTTAGAATTTCTGCTACTTGTGGTTAACCTGGCGTACCATTCTCTAGTAGGGAGGTTGTAGGTTATCTCCATCCAATGTCTTTGAGCTTCATAGTCCCCGAACATGGGAGGTGTGGAACATCCCGAGTATGGGTGGTACCCCAGTACGATGCGAAGTAGAATGGACCCCACAATGCACACAACTCGTAAGGGGGAGACAAGGGCATCCTTCTCTTCCTCTGTCAAATCAAACATCACCCAGCTTCTGCAGAGGAATGAGAATTAGGATAATCACCACTCTTAATATATACCATGGTACAAGGGTGAGAAGCACACTACATACATGTTTACTCCCACTGTATGTGCGTGTGTGTGTGTGTGTGTGTGTGTGTGTGTGAAAGTGTGTGTGTGTGTGTGTGTGAAAGTGTGTGTGTGTGTGTGTGTGTGTGTGTGTGTGTGTGTGTGTGTGTGTGTGTGTGTGTGAAAGTGTGTGTGTGTGTGTGAAAGTGTGTGTGTGTGTGTGTGTGTGTGTGTGTGAAAGTGTGTGTGTGTGTGTGTGTGTGTGTGTGTGTGTGTATGTGTGTGTGTGTGTGTGTGTGTGAAAGTGTGTGTGTGTGTGTGTGTGTGTGTGTGTGTGTGTGTGTGTGTGTGTGTGTGTGTGAAAGTGTGTGGGGGTTGTGTTGTGTTGTGTGTGTGTGTGTATTGTGTGTGTGGGGGGGGGTTGTGTTGTGTGTGAAGTATTACAACATACTCCATGATAGGTGTGCTCCAGCAGATACGAAGTGTTAATTGATTACTCAGGAAGCCTGCCAGGTGGCTATTTAGTATTTCACACCCACTCATTACACACTTAAGTCAACATTCAGCATTCCAACGCAACTGTGTGAGGTCACATAATATACCTAAGGTACCGTATAGCGGGAGAGTTTCGTGAACTAAAAGTTTCGCGAATTTCGCGAAGAAACTGGTATTCGCGAAAGTTTTATTCGTAAACACCCAATGACGAAATCGTCTGACAATCAATTAACGCGATGCGCGTTAAAAACGCGAAATTTTCATTCGCGAAATTGAGCAATTCATGGAAGTTTTGTCCCGCGAAACTTTCCATCCATACGGTATTATAATATAGAAGTGTTCCTAGTGCAATTCTGTGCTGGTGCTTCTATAGGTATCACACATCCACATACATGTCATATCCATGTAGCCAAGTGCATACAGTACATGCAACTCTCACTACCTCTATTGTACATACATACATACACACACACGTACATTATTTTATCAAACGTAAAAATAAATAAAACAACAACAACAACAACAATTATAAAATATAATGTTACTGTTTCAATTATGTAGTAATGCAGCACTCATAGCAAAATAAAAGAAGTTGATATTACATAAGAAAGTAAATAACATGTACAATGGGTATACAGTAGGTATATAGAGTGAGAATGCATCCAAAGCACTATGAATATAAGAGTGAAAAGGTATGTACACACATGCCAAGGAACACACAAGTACAATGTATGAAGGTAGGTTGGTTGGGTATAGTCGAGCATACGATACACAACATGTTGAGAATTCACTCCTGACTAGGTCCTTGCAAGTCCTCGTGTCCCAAGGACAGATTGCTGAACTGCTCCGACAGATTCGACGGTACAGTGGAGCGGCTCACATTACTCCCCCGGTGGCGGTCATAAATAACTCCTCTAGTTGCAAAAGTTGACAGAAAAACATATTGCCCGTCATTCCCTTTGGTCAAGAGCTGTTTCTGCTTGTATCCCAGCAGAACAAGTACTGATGCCCATATGAACAGGAGAAGAGACACAGAGACGATCATGTACACGAGGACTGGGATGCTTTTGGTGAGTTCGTTTGTCACCAAGAAGAAAACAATCACGGTTGATATGATCACCAAAAGGAGGTTTACGCTGAGAAAGGTGAAGGCAGTTCCGGCATTATCGAAGTCCTTTATCTTTATGGAGCGCATTTGCCATGCAAAGAAGGTAACAGAGATTGAAAGCAGTAGTTTATAGACAATGATAGCACCTACAAAGTAAAGTGATATATTCCCACTAGGCTGGCACGACGGATATATCTCTTCAATTCCCTCAAAATCTTTTATCTCCGAGTCGTTACTCTTCAGAAGGGGCTCCGCGGCATTCCAGCTTATCAAGAGCAAAACATCAACCACGATTATTACAGTCAGAATGACCATCAGGGTCACATCCTTCAACATCCACCTCATCTTGTGTCCGGTGTGCATTTTGTTCGATTGGTGGAATATCATGTAGATCCTGTAGCATTTGACGGTGACTGTTCCAATCACGAGGCTGTACCCAATGGAAACGGTCCAAGGTAGAAGGTTACAAAGGATCCCATAGTACCGGTTGCAGTACTCAGGGTTCAGAATCAGAGCCGAATACACTACTACGCCCAAAAGGAGAAAGTAGTTTCCAGAATAGATGAACCAATTCATGGCTGGACTGGATGCCTTGATAGTGTTGTTGAAGCGATAAAAGTAATTCACAAACATAGAAATACTGTTTAGAATGAAGGTAAAAATGGCAGCTATGATGACGAGGATACTCAGAGCTGTGCCAAGTGGACTGTCATAGCTTATGGTGAATGTATCATCAGGAGGTTCGTCTCCCCATATGAACTCTTCTGTGAATTCTATATCAGTACTATTTGTCTCATGTTGCCCTAGTTGCTTGTACATGACACTTCCATTCTTTTCTATCTCTTTTCTATCCCACACCACTTGACTTATGTAGACAGGCAAATAAGAAAAGTGCTGACTATCGATCTCAACAAGCCCCGATGTTCCCTGGAATTTTTGTAGTTTCTCCATTCTGTCTCTAAGTATATCAGAAATTAGGTGAGGATATTCCCTGTAGTTCTTTAAGCTTAAATTGTGAACTTCATTTAAAATTTTTTCAGTGTCATTCAATGCCAAGGCCAGTGCCCAGACAGCATCATAGGTAACAGTGCGATAATGCTGGTCGGATGCCTTTACAGTTCTGCTCCAGTTACGATCATCCACAAAACTTTCGAGTCTGTCTTTATATTGGGTGTGAAATTCAGTGAAATTTATCCCCGAAACAACCTCCCGACTTCTATTTGTTGTCACTGTTCCAAATGTGACCCCAAGTGTACCATTGGCAGCCTTTTGTAGATCCTGGTACGTGCAATCCTTGAAGGTTTCATTTCTACCAATATTCCAGAAAGGGAAATAGTGCTCCGGGAACACCCACACATAACGAGGGTAAATCATATTCGAGTGAAAAGCACGACACAGTATCTCCCTAGCTGTCGTGTTCTTTACGAATGCAAACACAATTCTAGCCTTGCTCTGCCGTACCTGCTGCAAGTCGAATTCGAGAGTGTCATTAGACACCAACGAAGAATGCAGTACCTTTCCGCCTTCTATGGACTTGCTCACCTCTCCGTGAAGATTGAGAGCAGTTGATCGAAAGATATTGTTATCCTCGTACAAGGTTGCGATGTTCGACCATTTGAGATGTTGCAGAAGGGACACCATCGTACGCGACAGAGCTGAATTGGGCATTACGGTCCTGAAAAAGTACGGAAAAGCCTGGATGTTGGAAAGACTGGGTGATGTGGCGCCGTATGATATCTGTACAATTCTTGAGGTATCTCTGGAGGCGAGAGATGCTACAGGTAGCGTACTGTCGGAACACCCCGGGCCAAGAATTGCTATAGGGCGTTCTTCAGGCTGCAAAACGACATTCTTCATATACTGGATAACGGCTCGGTCTTTATCACAGCCAGAGATGGTTTGTTTAAGTTCGAGACGATATCCTTCGAGGACGGTGTGGTTGTTGATGTGTTCCAAAGCTAACTGCGCCGCTGGGATGCACCAATAGCCATCAGGCCACGGTGTATCAACCTGGGTAGGATCGGGGAACATACCCAAAATGTTCAACACTTGCTCCGTTTGACACTCTCCTACGAGAAGGACAACTCCGAGAAGAACTGCTCCTACGAGCTGTACCATCCTCTGCTCCCTTGACCGGTTACTCTCTTGAGGTAATGCGAATACGGAACCCTTTAGTGCCACGCCACTAGGGTTATATTCAGCCCCACAAATGAATCTAATTAAGGCGAAATGACGTCACGGATCCGGTATGGAATGCACGATAATATACGCTGTAAAATTAATATCCAATGCTGTACGTCCTTGTTCGCGGAAACGTACGTACAGATATGATAGTTTTACACCCATATTCGAGTTCTGTATGTACAAACTACGAGAGCAAAGGTTGCATGGTTTATAGGAATCAGGGTGCACATCACATGTGATACCAGGTACAGATAGTTGTCATCAATCACACACAATTCCATGTAGGAAAAACATGGCGGGGTATTCAAATTGTTGTCCACACGCACACAATTGAATTCACGCACAGCTATGATGGTAGGTGAAAGGGTTTGTGGGGATAAAGTGGTGGTAGATTAGAGAGAACTCACTAAAGTCGGTTGGAATACATGGGGTTAACCGTGTCATGCAGTTCCAAGACTAATATGAAGAATCACACACACACACACACACACACACACACACACACACACACACACACACACACACACACACACACACACACACACACACACACACACACACACACACACACACACACACACACACGCACACTCAAACTCACAACATGTGCATAAAAAACAATTTGAAAGTCTTTGTTAATCAACATTAACACACCAAACACATGGATTCCAACTCCCACCACATTCACATTCACTTACAAGCATTTGCACCGTTACACCCCAGTGCACATAACACATGCATGGCATCCCGGATGAAGTGTTTTGGCTTTGATAACTCCATACACATTTTACTGCGATGCACGCAATACAGATGTGGGCTATTATCGGTCATACGATCTGTTGTGCTGTTTCACTAGAACATGATATATGCTTCACACAAACCTAACGCGAGATTGATAACCTTGGTCGCAACATTTCATCATAACTACTGCGATTATACCCACATACGTACACACTGTTCTAAGGGCAGCAGACCCTGTGGCAAATGGTGATGACGGCAGAGCAGACTTGACTATGTACTGTGATAATATCAAAATTTGAGTTGACTGCTCCTTCACAGAGCCTTTTGGTGTCTATGTACTGGCATTTGGTATACTTACATACTTAATACTGTATGTATGCACTGTATGTGTTATATGTGTAATTATGCATATATTATACATATTATGTATGCATATGTGTGTGTATTTAGAGTTTCACTTTCAGTACCTCCAAAAGACTACTGAAGAGGAGGAGGGGGCAGGTTAAGAAAAAGGCGACATTACATCTAAAGTAAAGCAATAAATCCATTTTACGTCACAGTAGTGGAGGTTCATTATATTGTAGAGAAGCAAGGAGTGGTGAGTTATTTTGAGGAATCACCGAGCATGGAAACAAATAACAATCACAAAACCAGGATTTCCCCACCTTCTAGCTCTTTGAAAGCTACATACAAAACTGTACGTACGTAATTGCACACAAATACGTACGTTTTGCTTGACTAAAATTCCCACAGTTTGTACATTAGGTAATTTCTGCCTTTTTATCGGACAATCAGTTTTGCAACAATGCCAATTTGTAGCATCTGTGTACACAGGACATAGCTTCAATGGCAATCACCAACAGGGCACTGCAATCTCCATGGCAACAGTAATTCTTCAGATTTGTAGATCAATGTGTAGGCAATATACCATGGCAACTTTGGCCGGATCACCCAACAGGATTGGTACTTTGGGAATCTCTAGGATTCATACCAAAAGGAACTGTATACATATTCCAATACTCCCATATTGTCACGAGTTACATGTGGAATTCGTAACCAATATCTACATTTCTGTAGTGAGCAATGGAATGTGGAGGCAGATCAATGGTGGATACTTTGTGTAACACAATATTAACACAGTACACATGTAACTAAGAAGATAAGGTCCAATATGTGTATGCATAAGCATTTCACTGTGGTCGAGGATTGTATACAGTGAGTGAATCGAAGGTGTATGAGATACTGTAAAGTGAGTACCAGTGGGGTTGAACCTCTGAGCCAAAGCTGGTGTTGGTGATATTGACACACGAGAACCATTTGTCTGTGTTTCATGGTAATAATTGATACAGCTTCTCGTACAGACATTCCTGGTGCATTTCTGTACTGTTGCTTCTATAGGTATCATACATCCATAGGTACGTATTATGTATATGTATAGGTATATATGTAGGTATAGGTAAGTATCATATATGTATACATCCACATACATGTCATATCCATGTAGCCAAGTGCATACAGTACATGCAACTCTCACTACCTCTATTCTACATACATACACACACATACACGTACACTATTTTATCGAATGCAAAAAATAAAACAGCAACAACAACAACAACAACAATTAGAAAATATCAGGATAATGTTACTGTTTCAATTATGTAGTACTGCAGCACTCATAGTAAAATAAAAGAAGAAGTTGATATTACATAAGAAAGTACATAAAATGTACAATGGGTATACAGTAGGTATATAAAGTGAGAATGCATCCAAAGCACTATGAATATAAGAGTGAAAAAGTATGTACACACATGCCAAGGAACACACAAGTACAATGTATGAAGGTAGGTTGGTTGGGTATAGTCGAGCATACGATACACAACATGTTGAGAATTCACTCCTGACTAGGTCCTTGCAAGTCCTCGTGTCCCAAGGACAGATTGCTGAACTGCTCCGACAGATTCGACGGTACAGTGGAGCGACTCACATTACTGCCCCTGTGGCGGTCATAAATAACTCCTCTAGTTGCAAAAGTTGACATAAAAACATATTGCCCGTCATTCCCTTTGGTCAAGAGCTGTTTCTGCTTGTATCCCAGCAGAACAAGTACTGATGCCCATATGAACAGGAGAAGAGACACAGAGACGATCATGTACACGAGGACTGGGATTCTTTTGGCGAGTTCGTTTGTCACCAAGAAGAAAACAATCACGGTTGATATGATCACCAAAAGGAGGTTTACGCTGAGAAAGGTGAAGGCAGTTCCGGCATTATCGAAGTCCTTTATCTTTATGGAACGCATTTGCCATGCAAAGAAGGTAACAGAGATTGAAAGCAGTAGTTTATAGACAATGATAGCGCCAAGAAAGTAAAGTGATATATTCCCACTAGGCTGGCACGACGGATATATCTCTTCAATTCCCTCAAAATCTTTTATCATTGAGTGGTTACTCTTCAGAAGGGGCTCCGCGGCATTCCAGCTTATCAAGAGCAAAACATCAACCACGATTATTACAGTCAGAATGACCATCAGGGTCACATCCTTCAACATCCACCTCATCTTGTGTCCGGTGTGCATTTTGTTCGATTGGTGGAATATCATGTAGATCCTGTAGCATTTGACAGTGACTGTTCCAATCACGAGGCTGTACCCAATGGAAACGGTCCAAGGTAAAAGGTTACAAAGGATTCCATAGTACTGGTTGCAGTACTCAGGGTTCAGAATCAGAGCCGAATACACTACTACACCCAAAAGGAGAAAATAATTTCCAGAATAGATGAACCAGTTCATAGCTGGACTGGATGCCTTGATAGTGTTGTTGAAGCGATAAAAGTAATTCACAAACATAGAAATACTGTTTAGAATGAAGGTAAAAATGGCAGCTATGATGACGAGGATACTCAGAGCTGTGCCAAGTGGACTGTCATAGCTTATGGTGAATTCATCGTCAGGAGGTTCGTCTCCCCATATGAACTCTTCTGTGAATTCTATATCAGTGCTACTTGTCTCATGCTGCCCTAGTTGCCTGTAGGTGACACTTCCATCCCACACCGCTTGACTTATGTAGACAGGAAGATAAGAAAAGTGTTGATCTTCGATCTTAACAAGCCCCGATGTTCCCTGGAATTCCTGTTTCTCCATTCTGCCTTTAAGTATATCAGAAATTAGGTGAGGATATTCCCTGTAGTTCTTTAAGCTTAAATTGTGAACTTCATTCAAAATTTTTTCAGTGTCATTCAATGCCAAGGCCAGTGCCCAGACAGCATCATAGGTAACAGTGCGATAAAACTGTAAAGATGCACTCACAGAACCATTCCATTTACGATCAGCCACAAAACGTTCGAGTCTGGATTCATATTGGGAGTGAAATTGATTGAAATTTATCCCCGAAACAACCTCCCGACTTCTATTTGTTGTCACTGTTCTAAATGTGACACCAAGTGTACCATTGGCAGCCTTTTGTAGATCCTGGTACGTGCAATCCTTGAAGGTTTCATTTCTACCAATATTCCAGAAAGGGACATAGTGCTCCGGGAACACCCACACATAACGAGGGTAAATCATATCCAAGTGAAGAGCAAGACACAGTATCTCCCTAGCTGTCGTGTCCGCTACGAATGCAAACACAATTCTAGCCTTGCTCCGCCTTATCTGCTGCAAGTCGAACTTGAGAGTGTCATTAGATACCAACAAAGAATGCAGTACCTTTCCGCCTTCTATGGACTTGCTCACCTCTCCGTGAAGATTGAGAGCAGTTGATCGAAAGATATTGTCATCCTCGTACAAGGTTGCGATGTTCTTCCAATCAAGATGTCGCAGAAGGGACACCATCGTACGCGACAGAGCTGAATTGGGCATTACGGTCCTGAAAAAGTACGGAAAAGCCTGGATGTTGGAAAGACTGGGTGATGTGGCGCCGTATGATATCTGTACAATTCTTGAGGTATCTCTGGAGGTGAGATATGCTACAGGTAGCGTACTGTCGGAACACCCCGGGCCAAAAATTGCTATAGGACGTTCTTCGGGCTGCAAAACGACATTCTTCATATATTGGATAACGGCTCGGTCTTTATCACAGCCAGAGATGGTTTGTTGTAGTTCGAGACGATATCCTTCGAGGATGGTGTGGTTGTTGATGTGATCCAAGGCTAACTGTGCTGCTGGGATGCACCAATAGCCATCAGGCCACGGTGTATCAACCTGGGTAGGATCGGGAAACATACCCAAAATGTTCAACACTTGCTCTGTTTGACACTCTCCTACGAGTAGGACAACTCCAAGAAGAACTGCTCCTACGAGTTGTACCATCCTCTGCTCCCTTGACCGATTACTCTCTTGAGGTAATGCGAATATAGCCACGCCACTAGGGTTATATAGTCAGCCCCACAAATGAATCTAATTAAGACCAAATGACGTCACAGATCCGGTATGGAATGCACGATAATGTACGCTGTAAATACCCAATGCTGTACGTCCTTGGGTATAATATTATACTATATTATATACACTGGATGAGATGCAAGCTCAACATTTCATTGCTGAGATCATCCATTATGTGTCTACGTGGATCAAGATCGCACATCAACCACCCCTACTCCTTCACTAAGAGTAACACCAGGGAACTCATGCGTGCAGAAGGCAGGGTCACTGAGGAGCATTAGATTAGGTTAACATTGTTATCTTTTATTTACTCTACCCTCCATTACTATACTATAGCATTATGTTGGTTGATTATTGAAGGATATTATATTTACATTTGTGGATAAGTGCGGACCTACTATATATACATACAGATTTGATAGTTTTGCACCTACATTCGAGTTCTGTATGTACAAACTACGAGAGCAAAGGTTGCATGGTTTATAGGAATCAGGGTACACAGCACATGTGATGCCAGGTACAGATAGTGGTCATCAATCACACACAATTCCATGTAGGAAAAGCGTGGCGGGGTATTCAAATTGTTGTCCATATGCACACAATTGAATTCACGCACAGCTATGATGGCAGATGAATAGATTTGTGGAGATAAAGTGGTGGTAGATTAGAGAGAACTCACTAAAGTTGGTTGGAATACATAGGGTTAACCGTGTCATGCAGGTCCAAGACAAATATGAAGAATCACACACACATGCATGCACACATGCACACACACACCAATACACACACACGCATGCAGGCACGCATGCACGCACTCACACGCACACACGTACACACGCACACACTCATACACACAAGTTACACGTGGAATTCGTAACCAATATCTACATTTCTGTAGTGAACAATGGAATGTGGAGGCAGATCAATGGTGGATACTTTGTGTAACACAATATTAACACAGTACACATGTAACTAAGAAGATAAGGTCCAATATGTGTATGCATAAGCATTTCACTGTGGTCGAGGATTGCATACAGAGTGAATCGAAGGTGTATGAGATACTGTAAAATGAGTACCAGTGGGTTGAACCTCTGAGCCAAAGCTGGTGTTGGTGATATTGACACACGAGAACCATTTGTCTGCGTTTCATGGCGATAATTGATATAGCTTCTCGTACAGACAGAAGAAATATGATTATATCTGTATTCCCATAATAATAACCTCAAACATGTCCACAAATGTACGTACCTAAGGACTACAAGATGGTCAGAGTTCTATCACATGGCTTGGCTAGTACCAACACTATGTACGTACGCTGTGAAGGACAACTTTCTTATAGATATGTTTCATACACATGTTTGCGCATACACACACACATACGTACACCCACACACAAACACACACACACACACACACACACACACACACACACTTTTATGCACATGCACACACACACACACACACACACACACACACACACACACACACACACACACACACACACACACACACTTGCAGTATACTTCAGGATTGTAGTAGGTCAACTATAATTTATGCCATTTTGCAAGTGAAGTCAAAAACCATCCTTGGGGTACTCCCTGTATTGCTAAGCCCAGTTGTAAGCATTTTGCATCAATTACCAAATCCATGCGTGAATTGTATGTGAAAAACCATCAGCTCCATCATAATAAAGATTGTGTAATATGAAAATGACAGTCACATTGAAAGCACATGGTTGTCACACAAATGTCACATGGGCTAATGGAAAATGTCAACGTAAAGAATATTCAGTATAATATTGTGTTTAGGAATAATGTAGACACCCAGCACCACAATACTACCAGGTACCCCACCACAACACCACCAGGTACCCCACCACAACACTACCAGGTACCCCACCATAGCACTACCAGGTACCCCACCACAACACCACCAGGTACCCCACCACAACACTACCAGGTACCCCACCACAGCACTACCAGGTACCCCACCACGACACTACCAGGTACCCCACCACAGCACTACCAGGTACCCCACCACAACACTACCAGGTACCCCACCACAGCGCTATACTTTAGGATCGAGTGTTTGCTGTGAATCTATGCTTGGCTGTATATTACCAGCATTTAACACATCAAGACATTTCTATAAAGATCACCCAAGGGACCAGTATAAGATGGCCTCTGTAGACAGGTGGTCCCATGCAGAGGGGCTTAATTGTAGTTGAGCTGACATAGTGGATAGGTTGATAAAGGGTGCTTATAACAGGTTCCACTGTAGTGTCATTGGAACATGGAGTGTTGTAACACTATGATACAGACATAAGATGTGTACAGCACATAAGCCGATTAAAACCATGAATAAAATTGGCGAATGTCTGTGATCTCTATAAACGGGAAACCAAAGTACGTACTCCATTATACAGTGATTTATTATCAATTTGCTGGGGTCAAATGAAGAACGCAATCACCAGACATCTTTGGTCACTACCATGCCTGTGACCACCCTGGTGATTGGGTCCTTCAGTTGATCCATCCGCTGCAATTTATAGAGGAAAAACGAGGACAATTGATAGTTGGCTGATGCACTGAAATGATGATGGACAGAAGGATTTTGGCAGATATAATGAATGCGAATTGATGAAAATTAACTGTGTGTATCATTTTTTATTTCATTTTTATTATTTTTATCCTTTTTAACCACAACATTACCAGGTATATCCTACAATGATACACACACTATCTGTGTATCATTACTTCACCATCTTCTCAGTGATTTCTGGACAAACTCCATACAGATTGTGGTGCTGTACACACATATGTTCTCAGTGGTCTACCAGAATATAATCAATTGAAGTACAAAGTGTGTTAGGCTGGTCACACTTTGAATTGACATGGATCATGTAGGAACTACATGAGTGAGGTGCGCGAATTTACTACGTGCGTACCTTCTCTTTTTGTAGCTACCTACTATACCTGTGATCTATGCTGTACCCTAGCAATATGCTGTATAATTTTTAGATTTGTGAATATGAAGTTTAGACTTCAAAAGGTACACGAGAAATTCTTTTACAAATACGATACTCACAGCGCTTACAAACGTTCCCACACTGAATGTTCTTGGTACTTCGCTCCTTGAGTCCAGTCGCGATCGGGTTGTACGGAAACACGTTCGTTTATCACACTGTAGAGCTGCGATGAAGGGGAATCCCCTGCCGTGATCCCGAGGAGATTCCTGTTATCACGACGTAGGTGTAATCTAGTCTGGCGTAACAGACCCTTGATCCGCCATTTTATTTTGTTCGGGCAGACGAAGTCCCAAATCCAAATTGGAGGCGAGAATGGAGCTAGACATACGTAGATCATAGATACTCTATCTATGCATAGATCAGCAACCAGTGGAATCGAAAACTAACGAACGATAAACGGAGAACATTTCTATACAGTAGTCACAATGAAATCGTATAAGTATATAGCAAGAATATTAATACACAAATTATTAAAAGCATAATATTCATATTACAATTTGTAAATATTAAGAAGCATGCAATAATATTAAGTTACATAAACTTAATGTAACTAACAGGATTATACTGAGGCGAGGTGCAGCCACCACCAGTTAATTCAAATACAGTACAGATCAACAACCAGCATGTACATTTGGGAGTTTTTAAAAACAGAAATACCACTGAGGTGCGGTGTATAAAACTACAGGGGCTGTTAAGGTATCTTGGACACTGCTGTATGAGCTCTATTCTCATGCATAGATCTCATCTCAAGAGTCTATTGGGTTAGTGAGTTGAGGCTTGCTCTTCTATGCTCCATGTGCTGTTCGTTAGTTATGCAGTGACACTTTATTTTTGCTTTGTCACGGTGCATTAAACAGAATTTCGACAGGAGAGGGAATATGAAGAACAGCTGGTAGGTAATCCCACCAATAACAGTAGTTAACACTGCGTGCATAAAAGGATAAAATATCTTCGGAAGGGCAAATATTGCAATGATAGCAACAACACAGTAAATGATAAGACCTACACCAAGCATGGCATTATTGTGCACATCGTAGAACCGAGGGTCTTTAATAGATCCACTTTGAATGCCAAGAAGGAAAAGAAATGCACACATAAGTGCGGCTGACAGAATCACAATCACATTTTTACATATCTTGGATCCATGATGTAGTAGAAGCAATGCTGAATCGTCCCATCCAAATTGTAATGACATTCTCTTTGAGGGCTGCGTTCGAAGGGAGCTATGGATATGATGACAATCTCATAGACAATGGTAAGCCCAGCTGCAATTATGCTAATCAATATGAAATATTTAATGTCCAAGAAGCGATGCGTCTTATTAAAATTCTTGAAGATATTGTAGAAACGATAACTTTTCCCGGAAGCAATTGACAGAAATAGTATTAATCCCACATCTGTAAGTAGAACTGCATAGTTTGCTGCTACCCCAAAGGCAATTCTATTGTCAATGTCAACAGAAGCAGATATGGCAGTAACAAGAGATCCAATGGTTTGCAAGTAGACAGCCGCAATTTCGAAGTTTGTTAGCACACCGTCAGAACCCTTGAAAGGTTGATGTTGAAAATACAGGTTGTTGACAATGAGAAAAACTGCCAAAGTGAGAAGGAAGAAAATGTTCAGTCCGAAAAGCAAGGCCCCTACTCCTGGATAGAACAACAAGGGATAATTCACTTCATCATCTATCGGTATACTTTGATTGATTTCTGTCAGTATATTTTCTGGTTTAAATTGCTCTCCTGTGTGATTGGAAGCATCATAGGAAGCCACCAGTTTGTCATCCCCAATGAGATAGAAGGCACTTTTCACTGGCCTTGTATTTTTATCCAAAGTTTTGTTACCACCGCGAGGATATGTAATGTACCCTGAAATTCCATAAAATTTAGTATCCTTTAATGATTCGTGAATAATTTCAGAAAAGATGTTATCTTCTCTCACAAAGTGGGCTAATGTTTGGTTGTGTTTCTTTGCAAGTGTGAGGTCGGCCTCATGAAGGGCACGAGCTAAAACCATCACTGCATCATGAGCCAACAAAGCATAGACATGCGCAGCACTGTATAGACAGTCCAGTGTCACAGTGATATTAGTGTTACCATTTTCCAGTTGATTAATTGCACCTGGACCGTATCGTACAGTTTCATTGAGGCAAGGATACATACTAGTGATGTTAGGAACCTTGTTGTCAATCAGGTAGGCAGCCAATCGCTGGGCGTATTGCTTTTCAAACTGCTTATATTCAGTCTCATTGGTGGTGTTCAATTCAAGAGTTTGCATGAGTGTTCCCCTGTGAGCTTCATACATTTCTTCCTCTGAACACTTCAAACCAGGAGGAATTTGCTGCCACCACCTCAAATCTCCATTGGTAACATGATGAATCCACAAGTAGTTAGGCCATGTCATTTTCAGTTTGGATGCACGACACATTAAAGCATTAGCTGTATCTTCGACAAGAAATGTGACAATTATATGCTTACGGTAGCTCCTGATTGCCTCCAGTTTGGCATCCATAGTCTCATCAGTGTCCTCCTCACTGAATGTTGTACTGTAGACTACCTCGTTGTGAACGTCATTCAGAATAAACCTTCTGGAAAAGAAGGAGGCTGCTTCTACCCAAGTACCAATTTCTGCAACAACTATGACGGAATGGCGATTTAAGGCTTTCAGTAACTCAGAAAATCCATCAGCAAGATGAGCATGACTGATTGATGTACGAAACAAATACCGGTAGAGAAGCGTGTCCGATAAGTCTGGTAATTCCGCTGCATACGTTATTTGATTGATGGACACGTAGTTGGATATATTCGAGACTAACATGCTACTGGG
Organism: Chondrilla cf. caribensis; assembly: GCA_964020155.1. NCBI lineage: Eukaryota > Metazoa > Porifera > Demospongiae > Chondrillida > Chondrillidae > Chondrilla > Chondrilla cf. caribensis. Next base: position 4,233,856 of record OZ026556.1, on the reverse strand, counting down.
CCCACAGGGAGCGCCAACTATGCCTACGAAATCTTCTGTCAAAAGGGCTTTGCCCATCGAAACAGCCGAGTCCGTATACCCATAACAGCCACCACTCATCATTATCATGGAAAAATTATAGTTGGGCAAGATTGAGGGATCCTGATTAACGCGATCAACTGCCACTTGAGCTGCTGGGATGACCAAGTAGCCTATTTTCCAGAGGGGTGTGGTCCCATAGTACGGAAAGAGCCCGAGAATATTCAATACAGGCTTGTCGTCTGGCGATAACGATACAGCAACATCGATAAAGCTGGCGAAAGAACACAAACCTACGAGAAAGAAGAGCTGCAGGACAATCATCTTGATTCCAATGGCTTGCAGTAGTAGTCAAACGATCTGAATGAAGGGGTCACTCTGGCGATAACGTGACACGTCCCAACTGTTCAAAACTAACAAACAAATAGACTAAGTATACCTTGACAGTTGTAATGTACTAATTGTATGCTATTATGTCCTGTTTTATACCACAAGAGATGATATTATAATAATGTCTAGTCTACATGTATAAAACGTACAAAATTACTGAATAACTCTCAATTATCTGCATGCCGCTGTGTGTACACAAGCTCACAATAGACATCACCTGACCACTAATAAGATTTTATCCGTTTCGCGTTTCGACTGGTACGTGATTGTAGTATGCATAATGAAGCCATAGATAGTACAACTCGGGTTGTAACTGGTTGCAGTGGTCCAGGACTCCGATCTCAATGGTGGTTGTTTTAATTGATTTGATATAATGTTTAATTGATATAATGGAAACCACAATGATATTGTATGGCAGTCCACTGCAACTGTCCTGCAGATTAAGTCATTTCCTGCAAGTCTGTGCCTTTGATGTATTACATAATTATATAGATTCCTGTTATCACGACCCTTGATCCGCCATTTTATTTTGTTCGGGCAGACGAAGTCCCAAATCCAAATTGGAGGCGAAAATGGAGCTAGACATAGATCACAGATACTCTATGCATAGATCAGCAACCAGTGGAATCGAAAACTAACGAACGATAAACGGAGAACATTTCTATACAGTAGTCACAATGAAATCGTATAAGTATAGACTCTCTATGGTATAAGTATATAGCAAGAATATTAATACACAAATTATTAAAAGCATAATATTCATATTACAATTTGTAAATATTAAGAAGCATGCAATAATATTAAGTTACATAAACTTAATGTAACTAACAGGATTATACTGAGGCGAGGTGCAGCCACCACCAGTTAATTCAAATACAGTACAGATCAACAACCAGCATGTACATTTGGGAGTTTTTAAAAACAGAAATACCACTGAGGTGCGGTGTATAAAACTACAGGGGCTGTTAAGGTATCTTGGACACTGCTGTATGAGCTCTATTCTCATGCATAGATCTCATCTCAAGAGTCTATTGGGTTAGTGAGTTGAGGCTTGCTCTTCTATGCTCCATGTGCTGTTCGTTAGTTATGCAGTGACACTTTATTTTTGCTTTGTCACGGTGCATTAAACAGAATTTCGACAGGAGAGGGAATATGAAGAACAGCTGGTAGGTAATCCCACCAATAACAGTAGTTAACACTGCGTGCATAAAAGGATAAAATATCTTCGGAAGGGCAAATATTGCAATGATAGCAACAACACAGTAAATGATAAGACCTACACCAAGCATGGCATTATTGTGCACATCGTAGAACCGAGGGTCTGTAATAGATCCACTTTGAATGCCAAGAAGGAAAAGAAATGCACACAAAAGTGCGGCTGACAGAATCACAATCACATTTACATATCTTGGATCCATGATGTAGTAGAAGCAATGCTGAATCGTCCCATCCAAATTGTAATGACATTCTCTTTGAGGGCTGCGTTCGAAGGGAGCTATGGATATGATGACAATCTCATAGACAATGGTAAGCCCAGCTGCAATTATGCTAATCAATATGAAATATTTAATGTCCAAGAAGCGATGCGTCTTATTAAAATTCTTGAAGATATTGTAGAAACGATAACTTTTCCCGGAAGCAATTGATAGAAATAGTATTAATCCAACATCTGTAAGTAGAACTGCATAGTTTGCTGCTACCCCAAAGGCAATTCTATTGTCAATGTCAACAGAAGCAGATATGGCAGTAACAAGAGATCCAATGGTTTGCAAGTAGACAGCCGCAATTTCGAAGTTTGTTAGCACACCGTCAGAACCCTTGAAAGGTTGATGTTGAAAATACAGGTTGTTGAAAATGAGAAAAACTGCCAAAGTGAGAAGGAAGAAAATGTTCAGTCCGAAAAGCAAGGCCCCTACTCCTGGATAGAACAACAAGGGATAATTCACTTCATCATCTATCGGTATACTTTGATTGATTTCTGTCAGTATATTTTCTGGTTTAAATTGCTCTCCTGTGTGATTGGAAGCATCATAGGAAGCCACCAGTTTGTCATCCCCAATGAGATAGAAGGCACTTTTCACTGGCCTTGTATTTTTATCCAAAGTTTTGTTACCACCGCGAGGATATGTAATGTACCCTGAAATTCCATAAAATTTAGTATCCTTTAATGATTCGTGAATAATTTCAGAAAAGATGTTATCTCCTCTCACAAAGTGGGCTAATGTTTGGTTGTGTTTCTTTGCAAGTGTGAGGTCGGCCTCATGAAGGGCACGAGCTAAAACCATCACTGCATCATGAGCCAACAAAGCATAGACATGCGCAGCACTGTATAGACAGTCCAGTGTGATATTAGTGTTACCATTTTCCAGTTGATCATGATTAATTGCACCTGGATCGTATCTTACAGTTTCATTGAGGCAAGGATACATACTAGTGATGTTAGGAACCTTGTTGTCAATCAGGTAGGCAGCCAATCGCTGGGCGTATTGCTTTTCAAACTGCTTATATTCAGTCTCATTGGTGGTGTTCAATTCAAGAGTTTGCATGAGTGCTCCCCTGTGAGCTTCATACATTTCTTCCTCTGAACACTTCAAACCAGGAGGAATTTGCTGCCACCACCTCAAATCTCCATTGGTTACATGATGAATCCACAAGTAGTTAGGCCATGTCATTTTCAGTTTGGATGCACGACACATTAAAGCATTAGCTGTATCTTCGACAAGAAATGTGACAATTATATGCTTACGGTAGCTCCTGATTGCCTCCAGTTTGGCATCCATAGTCTCATCAGTGTCCTCCTCACTGAATGTTGTATTGTAGACTACCTCGTTGTGAACGTCATTTAGAATAAACCTTCTGGAAAAGAAGGAGGCTGCTTCTACCCAAGTACCAATTTCTGCAACAACTATGACGGAATGGCGATTTAAGGCTTTCAGTAACTCAGAAAATCCATCAGCAAGATGAGCATGACTGATTGATGTACGAAACAAATACCGATAGAGAAGCGTGTCCGATAAGTCTGGTAATTCCGCTGCATACGTTATTTGATTGATGGACACGTAGTTGGATATATTCGAGACTAACATGCTGCTGGGTGTACAGGGAGCGCCAACTATGCCTACGAAATCTTCTGTCAAAAGGGCTTTGCCCATCGAAACAGCCGATTCCGTATACCCATAACAGCCACCACTCATCATTATCATGGAAAAATTATAGTTGGGCAAGATTGAGGGATCCTGATTAACGCGATCAACTGCCACTTGAGCTGCTGGGATGACCAAGTAGCCTATTTTCCAGAGGGGTGTGGTCCCATAGTACGGAAAGAGCCCGAGAATATTCAATACAGGCTTGTCGTCTGGCGATAACGATACAGCAACATCGATAAAGCTGGCGAAAGAACACAAACTTACGAGAAAGAAGAGCAGGACAATCATCTTGATTCCAACGGCTTGCAGTAGTAGTCAAACGATCTGAATGAAGAGGTCACTCTGGCGATAACTTGACACGCCCCAACTGTTCAAAACTAACAAACAAATAGACTAAGTATACCTTGACAGTTGTAATGTTATTTTTGAGGTTAGACACTCTAAACTACGTAACCGTTACGTAGTTTAGAGTGTCTATGGTTTAAGCTACAGGAAGAGCTATAAAATATTACTATGCTATTATGTCCTGTTTTATACCACAGGAGATGATATTATAATAATGTCTAATCTACATGTATAAAACGTACAAAATTACTGAATAACTCTAAATTATCTACGGCTGCATGCCGCTGTGTGTACACAAGCTCATGCTCACAATAGACATCACCTGACCACTGTAATAAGATTTTATCCGTTTCGACTGGTACGTGATTGTAGTATGCATAATGAAGCCATAGATAGTACAGCTCGGGTTGTAACTGGTTGCAGTGGTCCAGGACTCCGATCTCAATGGTGGTTACTTTAATTGATTTGATATAATATTTAATTGATATAATGGAAACCACAATGATATTGTATGGCAGTCCACTGCAACTGTCCAGCAGATTAAGTCATTTCCTGCAAGTCTGTGCCTTTGATGTATTACATAATTATTATGTCATAACCCTTCTAAGGTAGGTGAGAGTTCGTATCTTGTTTGACTGGCGATTTGAAATTGGCGGGCGGTTCATGAATCCGCCCAGAGGCAATAATCCTCAATAGTAGCCTATAGGGCGTTATATTTAAGGCCTCGCGCTTAGATGCCAACAAATAATAGGAAGCTAATTACATCATATAAGTACCGAGCGAGCATGGACGGTTGGCCTAAGAAGAAATGATTCGAGCATGCAATTTGTTCAGTCGATATCCTGTGTTTTGTTCCTTTTTGCTACCCTTGAGGCAAGTGTTGCTCAGAATTCGACAACAGTTCTACCAATCGTAGGATTTTTCCCGTGGTATTCAAACCCCCTGTGGCCCGCAGGAATCAGGTGCATCCCGGCAGCGCTTCTGGCAGTGGAAGAAATCAACCAGATAACGGACCTTATTCCCGGATACAACCTGTCGCTGACATACTATGATTATGATGGAGGTACTGCGAACGGCGCAGTCAAACAATACATTGAAGGAGTCGCAAACAATAAAACTGCCCCAATTGCGCTCTTAGCACCGGGCACTTCGAGTGCTGCTTTGAAGATAGCCTCTCTGACTTCTCAGTCGGAGAGAAATCTGGTCCAGGTCTCCTACGGAGCAACTAACCCGAGCTTATCCAACCATTTAGCCTACCCCTATTTCCTTCGTACTGTTCCCAATCAGCTAACCCTCACTAAAGCCTTGGCTGAGTTTGTCAACAGAAACAATTGGAGTCGTATCACCGCTATTTACCAGGGGATCGATACCATACTGCGTAGTACAGCTTACAACTTTCGTACCAATTTGCCTCATCTTCACATTCCACTGTATTCAATTCAGGAGAGTGATGAATCCCTTGTCAGTGGTGAACTGGAGGTCACGTTGGAGCAAATTAAACAGCATTCCAATATCATATTTGCTTTTGTATACGGTACCCTCATTGACAACATCATGGAAGCAGCACACAATTTAGACATGTCTAATCAGAACTATGTGTGGGTATTTCCAGAGCAGTCTAAAGAATGGTGGAATTGTAGCGACTGTAGTTGGTACAATGATAATGTTTATCTATTTGATTCACAGTACTCAATTGGTGAGGATGATGATACTGTAGAATTACCTTCAGGAAACAACATCAGCGAGTATAGGAAATTGCTGGGAAAAAGGACAAAAACCTTTATTGAAGAGAAACTTGATAATCGTAGTGTGGACGAAACTGACTACGTGCATTCATCTTATGACGCCATGTGGGCTATAGCTCTTGGACTGAATCTTACACAGAATGTGCTCTCAGCGAGTAACAAATCTCTCCATGATTACCAGAAGTACCCAATGCTTGTGTCGGACACACTTTTGCAAATGCTTCGACAAAATGTTAGTTTCAAAGGTGCATCCGGGAATATATCGTTTGAGGAAGGTTCTATAGAAGCACCTGTAGTTTTACGGCAGATAGTGATGGATGGTACTGACAAATATCGACAGAAGGCGTATGTTTATTCAGACCACACATTAGAAGTCCATAATGTAAAAGGAGAGTTACCTCAAGACGAATTCAAAGAAATTACCACCAAAATTCATGAGGGGGAATTTGTGGTAATCCTTCTTACAACAGTATTGTTCGTTGTACTCAATTCTGCCTTGGTCTTCATCAATGTTAAGTACAAAAATTACAGAATTATCCGATCTACAAGCCCAAATTTGAACCTGTTTCTCTTCTCTGGACACTACATGTTACTTTTGTTCGTTGTCCTACTGTCTATAATCAACTTCTTCCCTGACAAATTATTGTCAGTGAGCAACATTCCTTTTGATTTGGCTTGTAACTTCTTGCCTTGGCTTCTTACTGTTGGGTTCAGTCTGGTCCTTGTAACTCTTTTTGTGAAATACTGTCGACTTTATCTAATATTCTCTGCAAAGAGAAAGACTGTAGTCCACAATAAACTTAGTGACAGGCTGCTAATGACCTGTATAGTCGGGATTATACTTGTTGCCGATGTGATACCAATGGTTGTTTTGAATGCAGTTAACCCACTTGAGAACCATACACATGTCGTTATTGACTCAGTTACCGGCAGCAAGAATAGTACATTCACATGTGTTATATCTATGGACGCAAGAACAGAATTGGAAGTATTTTATGGGACGATAGGATGGATTCTGTTGATCAAGGCATTGTTGGCTTTGTCTCTCTTTTATTTTACATTTAAGCTGAGGAACATAACTGTCTATGATGACTTATTCAATGATTCGGGGAGCGTATTCACGTTTATGTTCCTGGAGCTTATACTCTTGGTCGTGTGTACTATTTTCTTGGTTCTCCGAAGAGCTCCCAATGATATACATTCCCTGTATTATGCACTGACATTGGGGATATTGTTAACATTTGCTTCGGCCACTGTTATTCTGTTTGGCTACAAGTACCGAAAGTTCTTCAGGAAGAAATTTTCCCAGTTGTGTTCTCATCGAAGAGCACAGCCTCTGGTGTCCCCAGAACCACTCCATCACAATGTGGTACTTGGCCAACTTCAAAGTCCAGTGAATGTCACACCTTGGCATTCCAGATACAGATCTAGACAGTCTCTATCGTCAATGTATTCTTCACCTAGTCCCTCACCCCGAACATCTATTAATAGCGTTCGATTCTCTCCTTCTCCTCCAGAAGTCAATTTGTATACTAATTCTCGCAGTGTACGCGGATCCCATGGTTTTGCAGATTCTCGAGACTCCTCCATCAGCAGCATGAGGTACAACTTCAACCCATATTTTTCATGACATTCCCTTATACATTGCTACATACAGCTGTATTATACAATGTAATGCATTAATTATAGCTGTACGTATAATAATAATATTAAACTGTAGTTTATTTTATATATTTATATATACTGTATATAACTTCTTGTTTTGATGTTGTCATTAATGTACTGTAATTATTTAAAATGATAATAGTGCATTCGTTTGTGATCGGTGATTGTGATTCACTATTAATGTAATTTTAATTACGTGTACATTTCTTTAGCTGCATAATTATTACAATATTAAAAATAACCAAAACTCTGATATAATTTATGTTGATTTTCATGTTTATTGTATGTTATGTCCATTTTATATACGTACATTATCACAGCAACAAATTATACAAGTATTTACTTTTGTAATCTGAATGTTACGATGTAAATTCTAATTTGAATATTAATGAAATGTCTGCGACCCCTTAGATGAGCAACCTGGAGAATGAAAATGTAACTTAAATGTGTGTGTGTGTGTGTGTGTGTGTGTGTGTGTGTGTGTGTGTGTGTGTGTGTGTGTGTGTGTGTGTGTGTATGTGAGCATGTGTGTGGCCGTGTGTGTGTGTGCACACGCGTGTGTGTGTTTGGGTGTGCATGCATGTGTGTGTATATGTATGCATGCGTGCATGTACGATAGCATGTGCGTGCATGTGTCCCATTGATTACACAATCACTCACATGGTCACTTTTTCCTCCAAGGTACCCAACCATGAAAACAGCGACAGAATTCATGAGGCTCGTGCCCCTTCTTGGCTAGACGGATTCTGCGCACTTCACCAATTTTCTTTTCTGCAAGGAACTTTCTGTAGACCTACAAGGATACATACATACATGCACATAATATTATACATGTATATACGTACAGACTAGTACAATTGTACATTATCATTAGCAATATACATATGTCGCATAAAATATGTGAAACACAGTGTTGATCAATTGAATCTCATTTTAAACAAGGTTATTATTACTGGTGTGTGTATGCTATGCGTGTGTGCTATGTGTGTGTGCTGTGTGTGCATATGGCATGTGGAGTATGATGTAAGTGAATGTGTGTGTGTGCTATGTGTGCATATGGGATGTGGAGTATGATGTAAGTGTATGTGTGTGTGGGTGTGTGTATGCTATGCGTGTGTGCTATGTGTGTGTGCTGTGTGTACATATGGCATGTGGAGTATGATGTAAGTGAATGTGTGTGTGTGCTATGTGTGCATATGGGATGTGGAGTATGATGTAAGTGAATGTGTGTGTGTGTGTGCTATGTGTGCATATGGGATGTGGTGTATGATGTAAATGCATGTGTGTGTGTGTGTGTGTGTGTGTGTGTGTGTGTGTGTGTGTGTGTGTGTGGTGTAGTGTGGTCTTTGCCTTGACACACACATCAACATGAATTGTTGCACTTGAGCATTAGCAACCATTCATTGTCTACAATCACATAACTCCATTATCCCTAATCTGCTACAATACAGTACTGTACTAGCATGGCACCTGCACACCTGTAACCTGTAAAACATAACAATACGCACTTGTGCACTTTTTAGAGCAAGCTTCTTCTCCATTTCACTGGATGTCAAACCAAACCAAAGAAATATCTACAAGAGAAGTAAATATACATGTATACCATTAGTGAAATTAGGTCTATAACCCCAACATCAAGCATTTGTTGTAGTTACAATGATGATGTGACAAAGGCAGTTTTATGGTGTGCAATGTCCTCCGTTTGTTATTCAATCAGGGTACACATACCTACACACCCACATCCACTCACACCTACAGCTGCCCATGTACCTAACATCATAACTACTAATATTATTATTATCTGAGTGGAATCCTGAATAGGGTTTTCACAAGGAAAGCCCACACACAAGTAATCCCTATTCACACTCACACTCACACTTGTGTACCTGGACACACAACACACTAAAACACACCATCCACACACCCACACTCACACACAGACACACGCACACCACATACACACACCACACACCACATACACACGCCACATACACACACCACACACCACATACACACACCACATACACACACCACACACACACACACACACACACACACACACCACACACACACACACACACACACACACACACACACACACACACACACCTCAATGCCCGTATCCAGAATCATAACATCATCATCCTGAAGATCATCCTTAGACAGACAAAAGCAAATTAGAAAGTGAACAAACTGCACAAATATGTATATACGTACGTACATGTACATATGTACAAGCACTCAATTAAGGGCACAAAACAATCACAGGTACTACAGGTCAATACAGACATGCTTTCTGATATGATGAATAGTATGTATGCAGGTCTGTATATTATATGTATGTATGAACATACATATGTGTATGTACTGTATGTATGTATGTATGTATGCATGAAATATGTTTATGTGAATCTAAACAAAACATTCTTCACGGTAGGATGCCAGACAGAAATGTGGTACCCACACAAGCACAAAACATCGGAATATGTACGTATTGGTAGGAATTATCAAGGCTGGAATACAGTAGAGTACATGAGGGTGGTCGGAACGAGCAATGTACACCAATAGTGCATGGAAACGTTCTACACACAAAGGCTCTGTGGTGGATAGGTACACTGACTTCCTTCAGTGAAAACAGTGATAATACAGGAGTTTTTGGTCAACAGCACACAGGAGCACACATTCAATAACATGGTACACAGGACATATTAATTCTGGTTGCAGCTGTGAACATGCTCACAACCAACAACAAATTAGTATTGTAATCACAACAACAACAGAAGGGTAGGTACACACATATGACACACACACACAAACACACACACACACACACACACACACACACACACACACACACACTTATACACATAATGATAGTATACAACATAATGTGTGTATAGATTCATGCAGGTACAATGTGTATGGAGACATTCACAAAACAACACATACATACATACATACCACATAACATACCTGACAGAAATCAGCCAGTCGTTCTGTTATAGCAAAGTAGCCTTGATCATTGGAGCATTTGAAGAGTCGTACGTGCTTCATATATTCAGCCTCCTACATACACAGAACAACAACATGGTGTATGTAGACATTATCCTCTACAAACAACCCACACACAACATCCAGATAAATTATGATCCCACAGAAGCCTTTCTAAGATATAGGAAAAGCTTGTTGAGACAAACTATAAGTAACCCGGCAATGTAAGTCCTTGTCATCAGATGAGGTTCTCATTAAGATTTGCCTACTGCATATGTACTATACGTATATGTACGTATGTACATAGGTTACTGTGAAAATGCTTGCATTAAACAGTGAGAACGTTACATTTCAAAGTATTGTATTACTGAAAGCATTTTATGAATTTGGGGAGTTTTGGGAGTTTGGGAAGTCTTCAAATACTTAGGTAATAAATTCATCATCAAGGCCCTACGGCCTTTTACAGCGAGAACTCAGTCATTACCATACAATTCACTATGCAATACACTTATTACTGTACGCATAACAATGTATTGTTAAGCAGTATTGTCAATATTACAGTGTATTACATACTATGGTAACAATACACAACACAGGACATCCATGAATTTAACTGCCATGTGACAGTCATGTGATGTGCGTACAAGTTAAGTATACATCTGTTCCTACAAGACATGCTGTTATAGAGAGACTGTTGTTGTGAAGAGGTCTAACTGGATTACAAGTTGAGGTCTACTCAACTCCACATTTCATTCATAGGAATAGATGTGCTGTAACAATGGTGGAAGTCACTACATAGAAGTATCAGCACCAGAGCAACACACCACGACCTTTACATGTACATGAGTTGAGGAGTTGGAATTTCCATTCAAAATTCTCTCATAGCAAGGGTCGTACATCATACCATGACCTTCACATGCACATAAATAGCATTACCATGTAGGTGGTAGGTATGTGCTGTACATAAGTATGTGCAACTTGATAGTACTGACAGCTTTCTATAGAGGGAACTACGTACATATGAACAGGAAATGGTGTCAACACACACTGGTAGTTCAGGCAACCCCCCACTACACAGTAGCAGACTTGGAATTTGAATTTAAGATAAAAAACTCCCTCTCATAACAAGGGCAATAGTACCAAACTGAAAGGAATTTTGTACACTTGTCACAGGAAATAACTAATCAACAGCAAGATACACTGAGGATATGCATGCATGGACATGTTTTTACAAACATACTGGTGAGTGTTTGGTGATATAAATTTTCACACACAATAATTGTTTGTTGCAATTACTACTACTATTGTATGGTAGACAGTGAAAAGATCATTACTGTGTGGAATTCGGAGATATTTTCTAAAATAACAACAAATATATAAGTTTTAATTCGAACCCAACCTGCTCAGGGAGAAAGCAGAAAAGAGAAAAACAGGCAATTGTGGGACTTAAACCCAGGGTGTCTGACTGTAGCCACCACAACCACTGAGTCATGAAGCCACCACAGCAACCAGCCCTCCCAATTCTCCTTTTATAACGGACTAGATGTAGAAAAGAAGATACTCAACAGAATTAGTAAAACAACATATAGTCCTGTATACAACTTTCATTGATGTACACTAGATATCTGTGGCTGAAACCTTCAATAGGCACTATATTGGCTGATAATTGTGATATCAAAATTTATGCGAGTACAATAATTACCTTGGTCAAATATTACAATAAATGCGATTAAATACCGAATACGCAATTACCCAACACTAGTGCACCTGTATACAAACATGTACATGCTAGTGAAGTGGCCAGCAATGTCATTGGGAAAACAGATAACATACCTCCTTGGTGGAGGATGATAGAAACAAACATCAGATAACATGATTTGTCTACACACCTACACAGGGAGTACCTATTATGAGTGTTTGTGGTGAAAATCACGTGTGTATGTACCTGTGTATATACATCCATATGTAACTGTGTGTGTACCTGTATGTGTACCTGTGTATGTAAATTTGTATGTACCTGTGTGTGTACCTGTGTATGTAGCTGTGTGTATAGCTGTGTATGTACATACATACGTATGTACCTGTGTATGTAAATTTGTATGTAACTGTGTATGTACCTGTGTGTGTACCTGTGTATGTAGCTGTGTGTATAGCTGTGTATGTACATACATATGTACCTGTGTATGTAGTTTTTTTATTAGTGTATACATACATATGTATCTGTGTATGTACATTTGTATGCACCTGTGTATGTACCTGTGTATGTACCTGTGTATGTACCTGTGTGTGTAACACAGTATGTATCTGTGTAAACAGTGCAAATTACACAGACAGAGTGGGCACATGATACAATACAATGTCTTGTCCTGTGATGCAAAGGTAGTGGGAGTGACAGCACTCATTTCTCAGTTAACCTGAGATCACTGAACAGGAAACCTGAAGAAAACTACCTACACCACACTAGGATATACTGTATGTATGTGAATAGTAGGATTGTCACACTAGCACACTGTATGTACTGTATGTACGCATGTACAGTCAAATTTGCTTAATACCTTGAAGGGGACACCAAATGTGTACTTCTTATCAGAGGTACTTTCTATCAGTTCTGGTTGACATAGTGTACATGAGCTAGGGACTGAGTGAGGTGTACTCACTAATCAGGAGTGTGTACTACTCAGGAGTGTGTACTACTCAGGAGTGTGTACTAATCAGGAGTGTGTGCTAATCAGGGTACTTACTAAGCAAGTTGCACTGTACTAAGAATGTCACAATAGTATGTACTGTACTGACACATGTACTAAGAATGTCATACTAGTGTACATACGTACATACTGTATATGTTTACTAGCAATAAATGTAGCAGCATGGATACATACATTGTGTATCCATGTACAAACTCAAACCTTTTACACCATGGACAGGTCAACCCACAGAGCATCACGTACACAGGTACACATAGCACGTGATGGAGTGTGCTACACATGGGGTGATTTGCTGAAACGGACAAACCCATTAGTACGTACAGTTCACTGACCTGATCAACCGACAGTGAATGTACAATCTGTGACAATTAAGAACATTCCAAGTTCCTCACACAATTGACCTCTAGTGAAATCAGTTCTTTTCAGCCTTGTAACCTACGTATGTATTCTCATTCAACCAGTATCACTGACCACACCCCTTTAACCATCCCGTATGATCACACCCATTCAACCATCCTGTATGACCACACCCCTTCAACCATCCTGTATGACCACACCCCTTCAACCATCCTGTATGACCACACCCCTTCAACCATCCTGTATGACCACACCCCTTCAACCATCCTGTATGACCACACCCCTTTAACCATCCCGTATGATCACACCCCTTCAACCACCGGTATGGCCACACCCCTTCAACCACCTGTACAGCCAGAGCCTAAAGCCACACACACTGACAGTTTTCTGATAACCACACCTCTTCGACCACGCCCTTTCTACTCACCGTATCATGTGCACCTCGTCCTCCCATTGCCACCCAGAAGAAGTTCTCAGGCTCTGCTCCTTCGTATATTGTCTGATTGGAATAGGACACCTACAGGTGTATGACCATAACGAGGAGCATTACTAAAAGCAAGCTTCGATCACATCAGTCATACTGGAGAGGTACGTGTGCTAACTGGGAGTGCATGCTAATCGGGAATGTGTGTTAACTGGGAGTATGTACTAACCAGGAGTATGTATGTACTAACCAGGAGTATGTACGTATGTACTAACCAGGAGTATGTACCAACCAGGAGTGTGTACTAGCCAGGAGTGTGTACTAACCAGGAGTGTGTACTATCTATAAGTGTGTACTAACCAAGAGTGTGTACTAACCAGGAGAGTGTACTAACCAGGAGTGTGTACTAACCAGGAGTTTGTACTAACCAGGAGTGTGTACTAACCAAGAGTGTGTACTATCTATAAGTGTGTACTAACCAAGAGTGTGTACTAACCAGGAGTGTGTACTAACCAAGAGTGTGTACTAACCAGGAGTGTGTACTAACCAGGAGTGTGTACTAACCAAGAGTGTGTACTAACCAGGAGTGTGTACTAACCAAGAGTGTGTACTAACCAGGAGTGTGTGCTAACCAGGAGTGTGTACTAACTGTCCCTCACCTCGAACATTGTACGACCCATTTGTTCAGCATTGATCTGCTCTTCTTGTGTGGTCTTACTGCCCACCCACACATAGACAATACCGGCTCCTCCTGTGTTCTCAAATGGGACCTTCAACACGTAACTGTTAGTGTGAGAAATAACATGTGAGCACATATCATAATACATACATATGTCGTCTCACACACACAAAGTTCCTAAGGGGTGGCCTACACACACACAAAGTTTCTGAGGGGTGGCCTACACACACACAAAGTTTCTGAGGGGTGGCCTACACACACAAAGTCCCTAAGGGGTGGCCTACATACAAAGTCCCCAAGGGGTGGCCTACATACAAAGTCCCTAAGGGGTGGCCTACATACAAAGTCCCCAAGGGGTGGCCTCCTCACACACAAAGTCCCTCAGGAGCCACCTGCTCACCAAAAAGCTGAATTGAGCGATTTGGCCTTGGCCGGCACTTGGACAACTCTGCGACATATCTTGCTGTTGTTGGCTCTGATTTGATACAGACAAGGACTGAATTCGTCTTCTCTTAACTGCTCCTGTCTCTTCCCCTGAATCAAAATGATATGCATGAATGAAATCTATGCAAACGTCACACACACAGACAGACAGACACGGACACACACACACACACACACACACACACACACACACACACACACACACACACACACACAAACACACACACACAAACACACACAAACACACACAAACACACACACACAAACACACACACACAAACACACACACACACATACACACACACACACACACACACACACACACACACACAAACACACACACACAAACACACACACACATACACACACACACACACACACAAACACACACAAACACACACACACAAACACACAGGTACACTCATGAAAGCATACACAATAGATAGCCAGTAAACTACCAGGTGACAGGTGACTCACCCAATGAATAATGAATTTGCCTCCAAAATGTGACAAAAATTCAATATCCTCTTGTTGCTATGGAAATGTAAACATGCAATCAACCACTAGACGCACTTGTGTAGATAACAAACCAGACTGTGCTGACACAACAAACATGTTGGGTCAATGAATATAGTTACGTACACACCTGTACTCTAGTCGATAATAGGTATTAGGAAATATTTCCAGGAATAGGTTAGTTAAGAAATACTTGGAATACAGCTACCAAATAAAGTAGACTGGCCTACTAGGACACCCCCCCTCCCCCTCCCCCACCAAGTGCCCTGGGCGAGGAGAAAAAGGGACAGCCTAGCAGCACTAGAGAATAATTCACACCTTGCGATAATCAGCATACATTGTTGATAGGTAACACCCATAGATAGGTATCAAGATTGAAGGAGTTGCAATGGGGAGATCTGACAGATTATGTCCTTTGTGCTGTTCTATGTTAGGCCAGACAAACCAAGTAATGCGATGGTGATTAAAGGATACTTAACACGCACTTGATGTACTCTCAACTCACACACACCTGATGTACTCTCAACACACACCTGATGTACTCTCAACACACATCTGATGTACTCTCAACACACACCTGATGTACTCTCAACACACACACACACACACACACACACACACACACACACACACACACACACACACACACACACACACATATCTGATGTACTCTCAACACACACCTGATGTAATCTCAACACACACACACACACACCTGATGTACTCTCAACACACACCTGATGTACTCTTTGGTAGTCCCATCTACCATCTTTTAATAAAGGCTCTATCTTCTTGAGGAAATCAAATTTGAAGGTCAACCATCCAAGATTACTTGCATCTCGGCCCTACAAATGTATTTGCATATGTACACATGGTGCATGTATATGAAGTGAAACACATGTACGTATGTACATACATACGTATGTACATAAATACATAAATATACACTATATGCATAGAAATGTAATATATACATTCATATTATGTACATACTGGATATGTTGACATCATAGGTGTGTTTGTGTTTGTGTGTGTGTGTGTGTGTGTGTGTGTGTGTGTGTGTGTGTGTGTGTGTGTGTGTGTGTGTGTGTGAACACAACATGGTAACTGATGCCATTACACACCAACCTGCCAGAAGTAGAGATGAGTGTACAGTTCTGGTTCATCTTCCTCATCAATTTCTTCAGTCTCTTCTACATATAACGGTAAAACTCTCACATGAAACATACATTACATCTGTGGGTACAGGAAGTACATACAGGAAGTGCCCACATTATTGTGAGTGTAAATATAAAGTGTGTTCAAGCGTGCACGAGGCTACACAAGAACATGGACACATGTCCAAGGAGAATGTACAAAAAACATGTACACACGAGAACCATGTTCAAAAAGCACATACGAGAAGCATGCACAGGTTGTGGTATACGTATGTATGTAGGTTTGACATGATTGTCAGGTGGTTGGGAGAACACACATTTGCACTGCTACACACACATCAGGATTCACTATTGAAAAATAATACTTGTAATGTGTACACAACACAACACAGGCTTCTGGGGTCATCCTGCATGGAAGCTTTTCAGTTTCTAAAATTCATTTGTTGAGGTAGACAGGTGTCCAGAGTTGTTTAGTTGGAACACCTTCCCAAAATAGAAGACTCCATAAGCAGTCACCCTTCACCGGGACAATGCCCTCCACAGAGAGGACACTCTCCATAAACAGTCACTCTTCATAGGGACAATACCCTCCACAGAGAGGACACTCTCCATAAACAGTCACTCTTCATAGGGACAATACCCTCCACAGAGACATATGTATACCAATACAATATTCAAGTGTTATTGAATATCCAGTTCATACACCAAACTTGTTCATCAACCATATTAAATTTCTGAAAACAAATTGTGGCAGTTCAGTGAGAACCCGCTGCAATTGGGACACCCTCCATAAAGAGGACACCCTCCATAGGACCAGGACCACAGTCACTTCCCCAACTAAGTATCGTCCTGTGATGATCTCCACTGCCACTCTCGGCGTTCGAGTGGTCTTTGGGATGAAAAAAACAACAGAGACCACAGCTCCATCTCCATCCCTCTCACCTTTCTCCTCGGGTGGATATTCGTATCGGCAGAGAAACACGTAACAATCTCCAGTGTAGAAGTGACCTGAAGGGAAGTCCATACTATGCATAAATGCAGTACATACGTAGGTACATATACGTATATACATACGTAAGTATAATGAAGATATTACCTATTTAGTGTGTGAACATACACACACACACACACACACACACACACACACACACACACACACACACACACACATACATATTATGAATTATACAGGCACACTCTGTACTGTACTCAAACACATACGTATGTACCGTATAGTGGGAAATTTTCGCAGATTTCGCGATTGGCCTAACATCCATGAAAATTTTGTCCCGCAAAAATTTCCCGCTATACGGTATATTGGGTTATACCTTTCTCTTTCTTTGGCAACTCTACAAATTTCTTTCCTTCCAAGATGTAACCTTGCATCTGCTTCAAAGGAGCATTGTATTTGTCCATGAGTGTATGCTGGAGATGAAGGATTTGTACGTATGTTGATACACACACTGAAACAAAGCACCCCTCCCACTAAGTGCATGTGTGTATGTGTACAGTATGTACGTGCAAGTGTGTTGTGTGTGTGTGTGTGTGTACATTCCTATGTGTGTTTGTATGTGTGGGTATATATGTACATGTGCACATTCACACATAACATACACCAACACAACAGTAGTATCCACAGAAAATACATATGAATCTGTAATACCTACATACGTACACATTGTACTATGTAGGGGACTATGCATAGTACTTCCATTGAAGGGCACACTCAGTACATATGAACGTATTGGTAAGTGGGTGTCCATTGATGTCCTTACAGCAACTCTGTTCAGCATCGGCTCCTTTCTTGGTTTGAATAGTGGAGAAAGGTCAACTTTGGGAGCACTGTTCTTGCTATCCTTCTTGCCCTACAAACAGCAGTGTACATATTCCATAACACCACTCAGAGCTGGGAAATAGGGTTACATACGTACAGAATGTACCTAGCACCCTTGCCTTAGGTACAAACCCTCTGGTATGTATCACTGTTAAAACAATAATAGAGGAGTTTACTTACAAACTGTGCCTAACAACAATGCCTAACAACAATACCTAGCAACAGTGCCTAGCAACTGTGCCTACAAATAAACATACCCAGTAACTGCACCTAGCAGCTGTATTTAGGGATCCATATCCATTACAGGGACTGATAACAATACAATAGGACAGACATAGGTCTACATTCAGGGTACCTGGGGAAGTAACCTTTGGGCTGAAGGTCTTTCCTGGTTAAAATAAGATCCCCTATCCCCATCCCTACATACGTACTGTAAATGGAAGGGTGCACACCAGATATCAGACTACGTAAAACGTAGGAGTTGAGCTTAGTATTGCTCTCCTCTGTGAGGTGTCACAAGAGCTATTGAAAGAGTAATGGTCTTTGAAATCAAACGAAATCCAGGCAAGCTCAGGAACCCGTGACCCCTCGGAGTCTACACCTATTCAAACCTCAGAACATGGATATGTACACAGCACGTTTACAACAAACAGGTACGTAGATGCAAGTGTGTACAATATGTAGGCAATAAACAGGTGAATAGTGATAGTGATACAGTACACAGAGTAGCTGGTACCTTTCCACGCTTGGTGAAGTCCACTGATAGCACATCGTCCCATCCTTGGAACTTTGTCTTGAAAACTACAGGCTCAGTCCTAAAAGTACGAAATTTACAATGCGTTTACATGTGTAAATTGCAAATCACATGTACACACCAGCACCCACAGCACATACACACACACACACACACACACACACACACACACACACACACACACACACCAAGCACACACACACACACACACACACACACACACACACACACACACACACACATCAATTTCAAGAGGAAGACCAGTCACACATTTTAGGTATACCCCTCATCATGTTTCAGTCAGCCACAAACAGGTGAACTTTCATTTACTTCTCCTCACACAAGAGCTATTAACTCTTTTCATTTGTTTTTATTTGGACAGGAGCAGTGTGCAAAACAATTTATATTGTGCAATAACAATTGAAAGAAATTCACTTTCATTTCAGTGGTCAAGCATACATAACACAATCAAGTAATCGCATTTTAACTCTCAGTGTGTTTAGTCTCTCAATGGAGCACAGTACCGATACTTCATGGGAGACTACCTTAGATCACACAGTTGAAGGTGGATTTATAACAGACTACGTCTGTACATAGACCAGTTGCATCAATCTGTCAATTCATTGATATCGAGTTCATTATTTCATTGGATAATTCTTGCAAATTCCCAAGTTTTAATTTCAATATACTTATTGATCAAAACCCAAGCGATAGACAATGGTGTAGGGTAGGTATCCAATGCAAATCAAAGCTTGTATTGTGCAAATCACACATCTACTGTAAGCCCTTATACGTATATGTACATACAAGCACTGGTCAATCTGCTGACTCAGCAGTTAGGTATGTTTACAAATGATATCCGTTGGAGTACGTACATACGTACATATATACATACAGTACACACACATGAAGTATGTACATATGTACATACAGTACACACATAAGGTGTATGTACATACGTACGTACGTACATACATTACATACACATGGAGTACATGTGTACATACGTACATACAGTACACACGCATGTATGTACATACACATACGTATATGTATACATGGCACACATACGTACGTACATACTGTACACTACTTACACACCCTTGTAGAACTTTGGTAACCATGGCACACTTCGAACGGTTCAGAAGAGAGAAGAGCTCTCCAGACAACCTCATTGCAGCTGCTCTGACAAGACGGGGAGATTTCCTACCAATCCTACAAAGAGAGAAAGTGAAAGTACATTCGTATGTCCGCATACATACACAGTATGGTGTACATACATGTACGATGCATCCCATGTGTACCATACATACGCATGTACTATAAATACTGTATTCATGCATCAAATATTGTGGGCACAATATGCATGTACATACTATGTATGTGTACAGTGGAAACTTGTTCACATGAACTGTAATCGACAGACAAAATTTATTCTTGCTATCAGATAATCTTCTTATCAGGATTTGTTCACTGTATGTACACCATTACAGCAAAACAAATCATGTACAAAAACTGGTTGGTGTTGAGCCACAATTTGTCTGGAGGGAGCTTGTTTTACTACTGTAATACGTACAGTGTAGTCTTGATATGACAATTTTCAGTGCATATTCACATGTCAGATTATGGAGGCTTTTATAGTACAGTTTTAACTATGAATGTGTCTAAGAATGTGGTCAGATTAGTCGATGTTGGATTACAGAGGTTTCACTGTAGACCACTTTATTAACAGAAATCACTTTTCAGGTTTAGGCTAGCAGGAGTGAATACAGACATCAGCATGCGATCAGAACACATGTTTACATACACAAAGCAATTACTGTAGGTTTTCCCTTTTTTATACTTTCAAAACTTTTAAGTTCAGTTTCTATACGGCTTCCACAGTGTGCAGGACTGAGGCAATACAGAGTCATGTCAGAAAGACAATTCTAATGAGCGAGTGTACAGGTGTAATTGCTCATTGTCCATATACAGGAGCTACTCTGCTGGAAAGTAGAGCTGTAATTGGTTTACATACAGGGGTCACCCCGCTGGTCTGTGATCAATTCACTGTGGGTTTGCTCACCAGACAAAGATATCTGCCCCGCAATCTAAGATGTAGACGCCTTCTTGTTCCAGGAGAGAGTCCTTCAGGATTCTGTCAGACATTTCAACTGAGCGACCAGAAAAGAGTCACTGGTTATGCT
>OZ026556.1:4177500-4207500 GCA_964020155.1 Chondrilla cf. caribensis | reverse complement strand
ATAGCAGCTACCCACACTTCACAACATGTAGAATACACCACTCCACTTTCTGAGAACTGCCAAAATCTCCAAAAGTAGGCAAACTGCCAGTAAACTGACCAGTCCAGCTGGAAGGCAGGATACCAAACAGCAGGCTACAAGGAGGTATTCTGAGCAGAAGAGAAAAATCTTACTAGATTGGCAAGAAGTGAGCTCCTTTCTCTCTTAATATCCTCATCTCTTTGGACACAAAAATTGCTCAGAGTCAGTTCCATGGTCTATGTACGTACTCACTCTACAGCGATCTGCTCCTAGAGCCACTGCAGACAGCACTGACACTACCACTAAAACTGTTCACAGACACTACAACAGTTGCTAAAAACCACCCCTAACTACATATGTATGCATACTTGTGGTTGTACTGTGTGGAACCTAACGGTGGGTAAACCGCTAACTACACGCATACGTACATTATACACATCTGCCATGAGTATAGCAATAACACAGTACACGCTATAGTAGCTGTTCAATTAATATTATGCTAAACACACCTACACATACATGCGTTTACACACACTGCCTACTTACCACCCACATGTGTTGAAGTTATATACGCATGTTTACACACACACGTAGGTACACAATTTTGATCCAAGTACGTGTGTGCGTGTGGAGGGGTGAATGCGTTAGTACAGCAGTACTTGGACCACCTTTGCACCTGGTCCAATGCAGGCGAATGTTCGTGTTGTTCTGTAAACAACTGACTGCTACACACAGTAAGGGGTTAAATGGTTGAATAAAACTATCTGGAAAGCAAGCAGCCTATGAGAAGGGCCAGAGAAGACCATGCATTTGGGAGATAACACCTACACAGGGCATACGTGTGTAAAACATCAGATATGGGACACAGGATACAGGACGAGGGATGCACGACTAGGGATATGGGACACAGGATACAGGAGGAGGGATGCAAGATACACATCAACTTATCAATATACATAAATTACACACACACACGCACACACACACACACACACACACACACACACACACACACACACACACACACACACACTTTACAGGTACATATCACTTATGAACAGTGTGTACATACATAAACAAACAATAATATAGTACATACACATGTACATACGTAGGTATGTACACATGTAGCTAGAGGCTGCTGGGATAACTACCAAGTGAAAGTCTTCATTAACTCTACAAACATTGTAAGCAAACAAACACACACAGATGGTACAGTGTACATACATACACCCATCATGGGTGCAAACAGGGCAGCGTCTTTCCACCCACACATATGGGTCGGCTTATCTACTGAAATCTTAAAAACAGTTTGTGTGGCCCAGCACCCACTTACGGATGAGGTACCGGAACAGATCAGATACCATGGCAACACAGTGAATCCACAAGGTGTAAATGTGTACAAACCAACATGGGATGTACGACGAACAAGAGCTGTCACCAAAAGAAGGCTTAACACCCACTCAATACTGATCCAGGGACCACCTATAGTAAACTTATCCACAAATCATCCATGACCCGAACAAGATGTGT
Source organism: Chondrilla cf. caribensis (assembly GCA_964020155.1). Classification (NCBI taxonomy): domain Eukaryota; kingdom Metazoa; phylum Porifera; class Demospongiae; order Chondrillida; family Chondrillidae; genus Chondrilla; species Chondrilla cf. caribensis. The sequence goes on along the minus strand of OZ026556.1, from coordinate 4,205,946 downwards.
GGAGAGGACCCGAACAAGATGTGTGGAGAGGACCCGAACAAGATGTGTGGAGAGGACCCGAACAAGATGTGTGGAGAGGACCTGAACAAGATGTGTGGAGAGGGAACCAGTGTGAAACAGAAATGTCCCGAAATTGAATCAGAGTGAATCAATGCTAACGAAGAGGGATCCAGAGTGAATCTGCCACTGCTATATCCGCCAAACCTTTTTATCTACCGCAATTCCCAGTACCAGAAGTGTACAAGTACTAATGAATGGCCAGTTAATCCACCAAACTCATTAATCCACTGGAATTTCAAAAATTAATTGCGACGGATTAAAGAGTATTAATTGTACACATACACGTATGTAGGCTTTTGCAGAACTGCAAACATGAATGTATCCAGAAGTATGCAATGTGTAACTATTGTAAAGTACATACATATGCACATGATACATACATACGTACCTTCAAGACTTTGTCTGCAGCATCGTCGTCTCCAACTGATGTAGCACGTCTTTTTGCTCGAAGGTGTCGTTCCTGTGAGTGATTGGTAGACACTAATACACATGTATACATATGTATGTATGTATGTATGTGCATCAAGACCTTGAGTAAGCCATCACACAAACTTGATAAGGTTTATTTAAGTTGGAGTTTGAAGTTGAAACATAAGTACATTTGTGGGGAGTAGTTAATTACTTATTGTTTGACCCCTCCTACGTACTTCCCCTGTCCTCCCAACTGAACCTGTTACCCCTCCAGCCACATACGTACATCTGTTACCCCTCCAGCTACGTACATACATCTGTTACCCCTCCAGCTACGTATGTACATCTGTTACCCCTCCAGCTACGTATGTACATCTGTTACCCCTCCAGCTACGTATGTACGTACATCTGTTACCCCTCCAACTACGTACATACGTACATCTGTTACCCCTCCAGCTACATATGTACGTACATCTGTTACCCCTCCAACTGAACTTATTATCCCTTCTTCTTCACCTGGTACCCTTTGCCCTTCACAAGGTACTCCCTCTCCTTCACTGTAATAATGATAAACCTAACAATAGCTACTGCAGTTCAAGGATCTGGACTCCAAGATCATGTACAGAGTTTGTGTAACCCTTAGTAGAGCCCCCTAGTGGAGCCCTAGTGGAGCCCCCTATTGTTCTCTCCTAGTGGAGCCCCCTAGTGTAGCCCCCTAGTGTACCCCCCAGGGTACTCTCATGGTGGACCTCCCTAGTGAAGCCCTAATGTACCCTCCTAGTGGAGCCCTAGTGTACCCTCCTAGTGAAGCACCCTAATGGAGCCCCCCAGTGGAGCTCCCTCTCAAATTCTCTCCTCCCTGACACACATCACAATACACCAATAGACCTACCATCCTTGATGTGAAGGATCGTGGGACTGGCTTGCTCTGGGAGACCACTGCGCCAGCCTTCAGCCTCTCTGAGTCAAAATCAATGTTGTAGAACTCCGCTCCACTCCCACTGACATCATCAGTAGGCTTGGGAGGCATAACCAGATCGGGATTATCGTCCATGACAATATCCTGAGGAGGAGCAGCGGGCGTGGAAGTGAGAATGGTAGTAGGGCTGGTGAAGGGTGGAGTGTGGAGGTGAGGTTGTGAGTACGTATGGTGGAGTGTGGAGGTGAGGTTGTGAGTATGGTGGAGCATGGAGGTGAGGTTGTGAATATGGTGGAGTGTGGAGGTGAGGTTGTGAATATGGTGGAGTGTGGAGGTGAGGTTGTGAGTACAATGGAGTGTGGAGATGAGGGTGTGAGTATGGTGGAGTGTGGAGGTGAGGTTTTGAGTATGGTGGAGTGTGGAGGTGAGGTTGTGAGTATGTGTGGTGGAGTGTGGAGGTGAGGTTGTGAGTATGGTGAGTGTGGAGGTAAGAGTGTTAGTATGGCGGAGTGTAGGGAGAATAGTGAGATATAAGAGTGAGTGTGATGTAATGGTGTATAGTGGATGGTGATATGATGTGATAGTGGTTGAGTGTGATAGTGAGGGTGGGACTACATCCCCGGCAGAACCACGCACCTTCAACTCAGTGAGGAAGTAAAGACCTTCAGGCAGAGTGAGGAGCTTGTTGGAGGTCAAAATCAACCTTTTCAACTTATAGCAACGAGCAAATCCTTCAGGGATGCACTCAAGCTGATTCCGAGGAGCAATAAATTGTTCCTTTGGAAGAGAAATGAAATATAAAATACATTTACACCTCACAAATATGTAACAAAAGTACCAATATATGTACATACGTAAGTACATATATGTACGTATATGTACGTACATATGCAGTACAGAGTACAGTGGAACCTCTCTATTATGGACACTTTGGGACCTTGAACTTAGTCCTTATTACAGAGGTGTCCTCAATTCAGAGGTCACTTAATACACTACAGTACTACACTGGGACACAGAATGGTGTCCTTATTATAGAGGTTTCTACTATTCAGAGGTTTGTAATAGAGAGGTTCCACTGTATACATATCATGCGCACACAAGGTACAGTGGACACAAATGGATGCACTCACAAGGTTAACCAGCTTGCCAATGTTGGTTGGTATCCCCTCGAATGTCAGTTGGTTATCTAGTGAGAGAAAAGTATGGTCATTGCATAAACAGAAGAGGTAACTAGCAAGAGCATGGAAAATAGTCGAATCGTGCATTCATTGTACATGTTAGGGCATGGTATTATGAACTTGTGGATTGAAATTACACACACACATGCACACACACACACACACACACACACACACACACACACACACACACACACAACATACATATGCATGCACACACACACACACACACACACACACACACACACACACACACACACACACACACACAAACACACACACACACACACACACACACACACACACACACACACACACACACACACACACACACTATACGTAGGTACGTATATACATACCACTTAGGAACAATCTTCTCAATTTGACACAGTGACAGATATCACTCTAAAAGTGGAAGGAAACAACAATTTTCAAGAGAATGGCTACAACTTCAATCACATTTGTCCTTACACGCAAATTAACACAATTACATACGTCTTTGTGCATACAGCACTGTTTTGTGTGCATGAGTATATATGTACGTACATGTGAGAGTTAGCACTTATTGAGTTTATTAACTTGTCAATGTTCATTATCTGCAGCACACATGTCACAAGAAGGCTACATATACAGCCACATACAGAAGGCTGATGCACTACAGAATTGACACCATCCCATACATGAGTGTGACCAACCCCAACAGTACAAGTATGGTACAATCTCTCAGCCCTTGATAGTCCTTGTACAGCTATCATACGGCACTTGTAAAGTACCCGTATGGCATTTCAACAGCATTGTACAAAACTCGTACATATACACAGCCCTTGTACAGTACTCGGACATTGTACTACAGGACACTCTACACACAACTCTACCGGCAATGCTGACAATCTGTTATTGGAAGCATTGAGGGTGACCAGCTCAGTCCATGTTCCTGGGGTGAGGGGGAGGGAGACAAGGTACAATACCAGACAGCGTCCATTTATGTCTACTGGGACGCACGGCACATTGCACAGAACATGCACACGTGTCTCAGTTCATATGCACTCCTGGTTGAAAAAGTGGATTGTATGTACAGTCGAACACAATACGTATGTACGTACCCACAAGAGATGAAAATTCCTTGATTTGGTTGTGGCTAAGATCCACTCTTCTCAGAGTCTCCAGCATCAGTAGTCCGTCTGGCACTGGAGCGGAAGAACCACAATCATCATACACACACCAGACACTCACATGTACACGTACGTATGTACATCCACAACATACATACACAGTTGCATATGTGAATGTACGTACGTATGTAACCATGTACCCAAGGCACTGGGTGCCTCCTAGTGGAGTAGGCTCATAGAAAAAGCCTCCCAGTCAAAATGAGTTCCCATATCTCAGAGCACTGTCTACTCAGCAGCTACATACATGCTGTACATAAACCTAGGCCACAACACACTACACACAAAGTACATACATGCTGTGTGTACATGTTTGCTTGACCACTCTCATACGTATGTACTCACCTCGAGGTAGGTTGTTGTGGGAGAAATTAACATCTGTGAGGCAGCCAAAATAATTCCCAAGATTAACAAATCACATACACTTTGAAATTATTTTATTTACGAGTATAGACGTGTACTACCAGTTATGACATTGTACTGATATGTGTATACACATAATACGTACGTACATATGCAGAGTGTGCAACAGGGAGTGGTATACACATGAATACTACACAACATACATACTGTATTAGTGTAGGTATGTGTGAGTAGAGTGTGTATGTGTGCACAATATGTATGGGTATTGGTGTAGAGTGTGTACATACGTACGTACGTATGTACATATGTCACATACATTCATACATTATGTGTTATACCATATGGATTACTGTATGTAGACAGGACTATTTACAATATGAGACTGAGAGCTTACCGGTCAAATTTCTCAGCATGTGGAGGTTCTGTATGTTGGTCAGATCTCTCTACATGCAATGACAAAGAGAACGGAACTGAAAGAAGGGAACAACCATGGCAACAACAACCACTGGAGGAGGATTTCAAGGCTTACTCCGGTGTTGGAGAGATTCAATGTCGTCAAACTCTTTAGCTTGTCAATATTCCTATAAACGGCACCGAGTCGAAAAAGTCAACATGGGTACCACAAAAATCAACCAAATAGCGCCTATTAGACATATGTAAACAATAAAAAGATATTAGTGGTGATGAGAAAAATCAATACATACTCACTTGAACACATAGTGTTGGAGTGGGTTGTTTTCAAGGATCTGCAAACCAACCAAAACAATACTGCTATAGTAAATACGTTCTTCACAACAACAACAGGACACTCACAAGTGTTTGCAGGTGCTCCAGTCGTCTGAGTTGGGGAGGGAGAGCAGCTGGAGTGAGGATACAATAGAAAGTATGTATAATATAAGACTATATCATATACATACCCAATATTGCAACATAAATTGTTTATTATTGCATGATGCACTGTGATGATACGTATGGTTAGTGCTGGAATAATTCATTTATGAGCAATTTGATTATGGCTCACTACTCAGGGCTAATGATTGATTAATAAATTGATTTTCATGCACTGATAATAATCGATTAAAAAATTACATCCAATTCCCAACTTCAGATATTGTGTGGATATCGTTTGAGTGCTGTTATGTAGTAGCATAACATGTAGAAAATTACTTGAGGAGTGAAAAAAATTACAGGAGGTTAAGCACAGACAGAGCTGGGTGAACACACACATGCATGAATAAATATACCCAAGTACACACATGCACACTTGCACGCACACGGAAAAGCAAGAACATACATAAAAAGGTAGACACATACGTGCATACAGTGTACCATGGTCAACACATACGTATGTACATATTTCAGTTAATACATTATATACGTAAATTACTCAGTCCTTAGCTCATGCACAGTGTCAACCAGTAGTGATATGGAAGTACAAAATCCAATAACAGGCACATAGTTGGTGTACCCTTTGAGGTACTTCCTAAGTTAGCTGGACAGTAAACGCTATCCCATATAAACGTATTTGGTTGAAAGGTGGTGGCATACTTGTATGTATGTAACTATATATTGGTCTGTATGTACACATACTTATACACTAGCACACAGCCACACAAAACGAAGAATGTGCATATACGCTTGTTCCTAAAGAGAGAAAGTAACAGTAATCCAGCTACCGAAACGTTTGGTGAATTAAATTTTCTATGGCTAGTGAAATTCCAATGAACTTATCCACAAGATGCTACCTAGCCGAACAACCCCCTTTTCAATAATAACCTTAGTGCTGTTGGGTCTCACACACAATAGCACTCACTTAACTGGTTGTCACTGAGGTCCAGGTAGAAAAGATCGTGACAATGTACAAAAACCTGGAAAGATAAAGTTTGAGTAGCTCAATTGGTAGAAATACAACTCAACCATGTACACACACACACACACACACACACACACACACACACACACACACACACACACACACACACACACATATACACATACTTACACACACACACACACACACACACACACACACACACACACACACACACACACACACACACATATACACATACATACACACGCACACATGCAACACACACACACACACACACACACACACACACACACACACACACACACACGGGCATACATGCAGAAATACTTGTGAACATCACATAGAGTAAACCTACAGCTCCTGGTATCTGGGTCAGGCGATTATGACTGAGATTCAGCACCAGTAATTGCTTCACATTTGTCAAATTGTCTGGAATCTGAGTTAGAATGATAGTAAATCAGCTCTTCGAAGGTGCAAAATGTCAACTATCATATTACATGGGTACCTTCGAGAATTCATTATGGCTGTAATCCTACACAATAAAAAAAGAAATTTGAATAAAGTAATGATGAATTGCAGAATGAACATGGCCACTGCAGTAAGACAAGACACCTGTTAACACGTTACTCACAAGTGTGACAAGGTGCTCCAAGTTGAACAGGTCACTAGGGATGCCTGATTCCCTCAAGTTGTTATGGCGGGCATTCAGAACCTGATGAATGGAAACAACATTCTACCATTCACTAGAGTACCGGGATTGGTACATTGTAAACAAACAAAACAGACACATAATTACACACATGCAAACAAACACACACACACACACACACACACACACACACACACACACACACACACACAAACGCACAAGGCTTACCCTCAGATTACTACAACTGGGAATGTTGCAACTGTACAACTCCTTAACTTCATTCCTAGCAACTGAGAGAATTTCCTATACGAATAAAGCGAATGGTCACAGAAATCAAAAAGATGCCTGGCCACATGATTCGACCACCGTAAACCTGGGTACACCACGAAATGTCGAATATATTTTTTGTAATTAGGATGAATATGAAGTGTAATGTCAAGCAGAAGAACTGGTATACCAAATGGTTTGTCGAGAAGCAAGCGTAAATTTACAGTAATCGACACGGTGTGGGTGTGTATACCACAAACACTTTAGGACACTCACGAGTTTGGGGAACTTCTCCAGGTCCTCTGGTAGTGTTGATATGTTGGATCTGTTCACGCTCAACCACTTCAGGTTTTTCATATCATAGAGCCCTCCGTCGAAGGAGTTCCTCTGATAATCGGGTTCGAAGTAGAAAAAAGAAAATGAAATCAAAATTACCTCACAGTGGTCCTTTAGGGCTCTCAACTGTACTTGAACATTGAACATGGTGGGACAAACGGTCGACTCATACCTCAAAGTCGTATCTCGCGAGATCCACGCCACGAACGAACGGCAGAACGGTCGCTTTCGCCATTTTTCAATAACACGGTTAAGTACATTACGCCCTGGGCGATTACAAACATCGAAAAAATGGCTGCCAGTGTGGGACCAGGATTGCTTATCAGAAGAGGTAGTTTTCCCCTCTTCGGCAGATGTATGAATAGCCAGAGGGTTAGGAATTCGGTGACGGATACCTCCGGAGCGATCAGAAGTAAGCCAGAAAAGCACTACTCTTTTGGGATCGTGAGGATCGTCTTCGTGGCAACACCTTTCTTGTACGGAGGAGCCATGTTGGCTAAATATTTCGCTTCGTATCTGGAAACCTCGGGATACTTCGTGCCGGATGACGATGACTGAACAGGGAACAATTGATGGGCAAATACAACGTAGGAATAATTATATTATCTTACATGTAAACGTTCGTCATTCATTTCAGTTGTACAAATATGTATTAATAATGAAATATGAAGTAGTAAATTATACCTAGATTAATTTTTTTCCCGTAATAATATGTGTATATGTAGAGACATGCCTAGTGAAGTTGCCGACTGATTAAATTGGTATAGGATATAAAAATCATCACCGGTTGTTTCAAGCCAAAATGGCCCTTAGACCTCAGCATATTCTTCTGATCCACAGCCAGTTATTGGGCCTAAATGATGCAATTGTAAAACTAGGTCTAAAGAGTGTTTAGGGCCTCGCAGGGTATAAAGTAAGTTGTATCCTGATGACATCATACATCAAAGGTACCGACTGCAGTGTATATCCAATACACCAGGGTATAACAGACCCTAAGCGCCCCTTTGTCGTAACAATGTAATGTTCATGTAATGTAGTTTTGGGGTTATTTGTCAGAATATTGGAACAGTTGAGATCTGAGTTTGGTAGCATTATGTACTTCGCTGAACCATATCCAGGTTTTGTTGGCAGTGGTTAACATGAAAATAAATTCAGTCAATATTAATACTTAGGTACTTGAAATAGGAGTTAATTTAATGCATTTACTGTGGTTATATATGTACCTATATGTATTATTATATACAGTATACGTACATATATGTAATAATATTATGTATAGGTAGTTATGTATAATGTAATATATGCAACTATAATATACAGTACTTCATATTTTTGGTATGTCAAAACTTTCCAAAACTATGACTCTCTCGAGCCCCACATACGTGCAGTCAAAGGCATCATCAGATAATGTGGATCAGTCCTTTCTTCTACTCTAGCTTATGGTCATTTGAGATATACTGTTCATTTTATTAATGTGCACCACATTAGCACATGCTCACACACAACACATACATACATAATATACATAACTGTGCTCTGCATAAGAGCAGACAAGCAAGTTACAAAGGTATCCATATATTACATGTGCAAAATGTTATTCGGAAGTCAGTTTCTGTGAGAAGCTTCGAGGCAATTTGTTCTGTTACCCTTTCTTGCTTCCCTGCTATTGGTCTTCATGTGGTTGGTGATAAGTTGCAGTGGTGCTCTCAGTTGTGGAGAAAAGTTACTCTTCCCCTTCCCTTGATTCTCCTTCGTTATACACTGCACATGTGATAGGTCCCTGGAGGGTAAAATGGACGGGGTTGTCGAAATGCTGCAGTCCATTGAGTTTCCAGGGGTGTATTGTCTGGGTTCATCTGTCACTGACTCCATGCAGCCCTGTGAAGGAAACAATGAGTTTTCTTTCTCGTATTCAACTTCAGATAGACTCAGATTTTCAACAGAAATGGTGTCTGGAGGGAAATGTGGCACATCAGTTCTGTCATGCACGAGGGGCTCTTCCTCAATTTCGCATAATCCTAATACTTCCTTTACTTCCTCAAGAGTCAATACCTGCAACATTAATGGAAATATGTATGTAATGTAGAATGATTTATATGTACATAACAATAGACAGGAATGTGTGGATACTTTATGATGAGTACAGTAACAACAGTTCAAACTAAACTCACATTCATTTTGCTAACAGCCATAAATCTCTGATCACTAAACCTGTCATTACAAACAGTAAACAATACATGTGAATAAATATGTTGTGTAGGGTTGAGCAGTATTCGGCGAATGTGCATACGTACCTCTGTACAATTGCTTTCAGCTCCACATTGCGATGGTCTTTAACAGTCCACTTGTCCACGAAACACTTCTGATGGAGCTTGATACACAAATCAGACAGTTTGCTCACAGAAAATCCGGTGATTCTTTCCAACAGCGCTGGCCATGGTGTCAAAGCTGTATATGGGTTGATTTGGAGTTAGCATCATGAAATGAAATATTTCTACTTCATATTATGTACATGAAAGTGATAAAATAATACAAAAACACACGTATTATCATATCGATAAAACATGATCATTAATGTCTCTACTAACCAATATATGTACGTACTAGTGTTGTTTTAGTTAGCAAAATCTATTTTAGTAATAGTTATAGTTAATCGACTGATGACAGAAAATAGAATTTTAGTTTTAGTTATAGTATGTAGCCAATTCCGAGATTTTAGTTATAGTTACAGTTTCCAATTCAAAATGCAAATATTCTAGTTATAGTTATAGTTACAGTTATAGTTATAATTATAGTATTAGTTACAGTAATGAGTGTTTTACACGTACACTCTACCATCATGATATGCTCATGTCTACATAGTTCCCAATGCTCCTAGTCTTCAATAACCAGTATATAAACACACCATTTCCATTTACTGGGAACAATTTTATAGTGCTAATATGGTCTCTTTGTACTCCAACATAGTCTTGTAGAGTAACTATAAGATTTGAGGCAGATATTTGATTATAGTTTTAGTTAGGGACATTAATCATGTTTTTAGTTACAGTTATAGTTTTTTGAAGGTGACTCCTGTACTTTTAGTTAGTTATAGTTACGATTAACTAAAAGGTCCAGAGCATTACTAAAACATATTTTAGTTATAGTTATGATTAATCAAAACAATACTAGTACGTACATATTTGTATGTGCACACACACACACACACACACACACACACACACACACACACACAGCACAAACCATTTTCTTCGGCGATCACTTTGGACAGAAGTACAATTGAGGAGGCTAAATGCGAAGGCTGGTGTGTTAGCAAGTCCGTGTGAAGGAGGGTGAATTCGGAAAAGTACAGTGCCATACTGCGAGTTAAGTTGTTCCCCTGAGCAAACTTGAGTAGGATTTCAACATAGTCCACCACTGTCTGCTTCTACATAATGTGTTCGGGAAATATATGAAGTAAAAATATACACATCCATACATAGTGAACCATGATGTTCCAGACAAGGTACTCACCCTGATGTTTCCTCTGAAGACAGCAAACATTTCTCCCATCATTTGCACAACCTCCTCATACTTGTAGGTGTTGTCTGTCAGCCATGCTGCCTCCCTGATGGTGATGATTTGGACGCCCATCCAGCGAGCAGCTAGAAGCATGGAAGAAATCCCCAGCAACTGGAGCTTGCTCCTGGAAACAGGTCGCTGTTGCAAGTAGCAGTCCACTAAGTTGACTGCCAAGTGGATAGTAGCTGAAGGAAATTCCTTCATTTCCAGCACCTCAAACAACCAATCGATTAGGATGTATCTAATGTAAAATAAAGCCAAAGGTAATGTATTGTACCCCTTGAGGCACTGCAAATAAGCAGTAAAAACCAAAGGACTAAGTTTAAAATTAATGCATAGGAAATTATCCTAATACATAACTGCTTGTCATAAGATTGCAAAGTTACTATAGAGAATATAGTAAGGGCTAGAGACCTTATTGTGCATTACTAGCAAGACAACCCAGGCAGACAAATGGCTTTAATGGAATATAGAGGGTATAGCTGTACATACGTACATATGGATCTACTTGAAATTACTGTTCACAGCTGAATTGCCTTACATGAGTCTTCTTGAGTATAAATGCATGTAAATGTACCTCATGTTTGCATTGATTCCGCTGTGTAGTTTTCCATCATGACATGAACGCGATCTCATCATTATGTTCTGCACATAGTTCAAAGCAGCTGTTTCAGAGATGCCTCCATAGTTCCCTGCAGCGTAAGCCTGACACAGAGCTATTTGTGCCTCCCAGCACTGGGAAGAATTGGACAAAGATGCCGTTTGGCGTAGCAGACGCATACTCTGAATATCCAGGAACCTCTGCAATGAAGATAAGCGATATATGTAAATATAGAAGACATGTAAAAAAGAACTTTAACGGCTCACCATGTTTGGATTGTAGTGTTTCAAATACTCAAAGGTAGCATATGGACATTGTTGGGTCATTCCAATTTGGTAGTAAGTGATAGCATCATTCCTCTGTTCATCCTGTGCAAGATAAAATTTGAAGGAATAAATGCCGTTCTTCCACACAGCCACATGCACACACACACGTGCGTAAACAAAATGTAAACTACATAATGATGTGAACCAACCTCACTGAAGCTAAGAGTCTTTCCAACCAAGTATGCATATCGTGAGGTACAGTCCTGCAAAAGCAACAAAGTGACAATTGAAGGTGTCAATGTGTTGATGCATCCCTTTTCACACCCCTTCTGACACCACCATTCTGACATATCATGAGGCTCCAATCCTGCTTCAAAACATGCTGGTATACAATAGTTGCCCTTTACACGTATGCAGTCAGAGCCAAACACATGTCATTTGATGTTGTTTACGGAACAAAACAATTAAAAAGTGACACAGTTATAATTATCCTAAAATAATATTCATCTATACACTGAACAAAACAACAAGGTGACACAAATACAGTGGAACCTCTCTATTACAAACCTCTGAATTGTAGAAACCTCTATAATAAGGACACCATTCTGTGTCCCAGTGTAGTACTGTAGTGTATGAAGTGACCCTTGAATTGAGGCCACCTCTGTAATAAGGACTAAAATCTAGGTCCTAAAGTGTCCTTAATAGAGAGGTTCCACTGTATAGCAAATGGCAAATCCACAACTAAGATACGGGATGATTATAAAGCTGTCACAAAAGTGGCACCTTCATATCTCATAACAAAAACAGCTAGAATGTCAGCTGTATGTCATGCAGGCGTGACCATGTGTGCATACCTTCCCGGAATCAACCAATTCTTTGTACTTGAGATGGACACAGGCTTTACAACAAATGCCGTGAGGGGACCAAGGAGGGCGAATGAGGACCCAAGAAAATGGCTGCACATCTTGGGAGCACTCTTCAGCTTTCTGCAACCATTCTGTGGCCTTTGCTCCATTAACAGAGTCGAGAGTTCCCTTACCAGCACATTCAGGAACTGCACACACATAGGCACCAGTGAAAATATTGTTCCACATACTATATCAAGTAAAGCTACAGCATACACAGATGTACCAAGGTGAACACATCGCTTTATGGCACTATTCCAACACAAAATTACCTCCTTCGCAGTAGAGGTAGGCAACGGCGAGTTTAATCATTGCTTCGACGTTCCTGTAGTTCCCAGCTCTGCCGGAGGAGAACGAAACACAATAGTGAATTGAAATACGGTGTTACAGTTAGCTCTGCTGCAGGGAGAACGCGCCCTACTTACTTCTGGAATATCTGCATATTTTCAGGAGACGGCCATAGGTCCACAAAAGGAGCATAAGTCCAGAGGGCCGAATATCTCGGGCAGTCGATCACTTCTTTGAACGCGGGACAGACCTGATTAGAAGTTAAGAAGCACACGTGAACCAGTCGCGTGTTTGCTCGACTAAAAATTGCAGAGCGTGTGCTTATAGTTGCTCATGGAGGGAGTTAAATTTGCTACGATATGCCGAACTCACCATCCTTGCCATTGCCAGATCGTTGGCAGGAAGAAAACTGAATACGGAAAACAGTGCATCGCTGGGCAAATCCAATATCGATCTCTTCGTAGAAGCCATTTCTAAAAGAAAGATGGGCGACATAAGAACAATAGCTAGGTATCAAAGTTACAAGAAGAAAAGCGGCTTACCGAACAAACCGTGATGCTTTCCTCGTACTTGAACGTTACGGTACAGCTCCAATAAACCCTTCTAACTTGGTACAGGTTCTTGTTAGAATAAATTATAACTTTGACAGGTTTACTGATATGTTCGGCTATGCGTATCGCCATGGAAACACGCGGGAAGAATGCACGCAATTGCAAGTGCAAATTAATCAAGACTTCACAGCGCTAACAGCCATGATAAGCCGAAGCTGGGGCTTATCTATCAATACTGAATGAACAGTACAGTCAAAATTACAATACTAACTATGATTAATGCTACGATAGAATCAAAGAAAAACTATTCCTTTTTAAAACACCAATTCTTTATCTATGTCTCTTCTTTAAACCATTCCACGATATAGCTATCCTTCATGTCATATTTCTTGGGCTTGAAATTCAACTTATTTCTAGCTTCATTCGAGCTAAAATAATGTGTGACTTTCAAAACCTTAGGTGTGTTATTTAGTAAACAATATTTAATAAACAAATGAAACATTCAGGAACTTGGGTGACCTTCATGTCAACCTCTGCCTGCTAACCTCTGCATGTGTTAATAGAGGTTCAAAACTGAAACCAACCTTCTGAGAAACTATTACCTGTAATATGTTCTCTGTCACATTAGCTACAAACACGACAATGTGAAAATATGAGTAAAACTAGCTAAAATAACCAGGAATCAAAAGATTGTTGGAAGTATGGGCAGCAAGAATGCTTGACCAACAATAGTGTCAAATCACCAAACTTGCTAAACTGACACATCAGCTCACACACTGAAATAGTGTCAAAACACTTGGTGTTCTGGGAATTTAGCATTGTTTTTGACATACACAGATGAAAACATAGCTGTCAAGTGTCCTCATTTGGAGGGACAATCCTATTTGGATTTTATACTTTATATCCCACTGGTCATCCCCACCTTTTATCAAAAAGTCTGAATGCATGTATTTAGGAAATGGGAGTGTGGTGGTTTCATAATAATATGTATACATTCTCATATCTTCTCAAATCTTTCCATTTTGGGCCTACATCGCCCCTCTCTGTAGTCCTAGCTGGTTAACACCTACATTTGTGAAAGTCATAATAAAAGGATCCGAAATGGGGTCTCCTCTACAATGAAACTCTGTAACTTGTTAGTAGGGGATATATAGTATATACATTGCATGAGGTCATTGTACTAACCAGGACAGCTACTAAAATGTACATGTGATCTTCAACTACCCAAGATAGGGGGGCTCAACCATCTGAGCCAACATTTACAATAAGCTGTCATCATTAACAGCTTTGACTTGAAAGCATTACTGACAATTTGCATACAATTATGTTGGTCCCCTACTTCTTTGAAATCAAACAATTGTATAACCACTGACATACCATTGATTAAATTACATTTGTCACTTAATGCTGAAAGTTATCATGCACCTAATAGCTTCAAGCTTCAAAGTAGCATAATCATACAGCACAGCATGTGCTGTGAAGTATATACCAGTTGACCTATAATTTCTGAAGACTTCATAAGCAGGAAATTCCTGGCTCTGTACAAAGTGGTGAAAGTGTTTAAGAACCTTGCGTTAGTCCCTCAATAAGACCATGGATGAATTCAAATGGTTGTGTTGTGAATTTCAGATACTTTGTACACTTTGGAAATGTGGTTCATATGAACATTGTCATATGTATACAGCAATAAGCTTGCTAGAATAGGTATATATGTAGGAGGAGGACATACCTATAGGCCTGGTCTAACTGGAATATTCACTTGTTTGAGGTCTTCCCACTCACTGCAATAGATTGAGGGTCTTGCTGGGCCTCTCCAGCCAGTCTGTGCACCTGGATGAGGTTATTGATGTGTAGGATGTTTGTTAAGGTGTCAGAACAGTGAACTTATACATCCCTCTCTCGACTAGGTTCTGTGGAGTGAATACATTGGATATGATAGTACATACATCTGTGTGCACAGCAGGAATAAATGTGGAATTTATTCATTTTACTGGGATATGGGAAGTTTTACACGTGTATATAGATGTGTCAAATTGGTGTATGTGTTATTCATCTTCATACATAATAATATGGCAGCCCCTAAAGAATATAAAAAGGTCACCCACTTGAACACTCATGGACAACTTTACAGAAACTTTCCACAGAGACTGTGTACTTGGTCATTCCGTGAATGCAGAAGACACTATTCTAGCTGGGAGACCAGTCGCGAATCTCAGAGCTCCCCCCTACAGTTCTCTGTGGAGAGTATACTGTGATCAACCACCAGGCTGGGAGAGCTAATTCCATTTTACACTTTATTTTCAGTGTGAATTGTGGAAATGGACCCCAGCCCAGAGCCTAGAAATCATGTCACCTGACCATCTGGCCACCATGACCTATCTGATTTCAGTGTGCTAAATGCACAGTTTATACTTACCCTATGTGTACAATTGGGTTTAATGATGAAAGCACAGATTATCACGCATGCCACACTTAGATTTACTGGTTTTGACTGCAGGTGATGATTTTTTTTCTAAAATGACTATCCATCACAAATTAATCAAGCACTTTATGATAGTGTAAGCCATTACTTTGAATTTAATCACGTACATCACACTTAAAATATCATGGCATTATCATTTAACTAGATATCATTTAACTAGATATGAATTACTACGTTTGATTCTCAGTTGTAACTGTTGGTGATGGTGATATTGAAGAGACTGCAGTCTTCTCCTTGAGTGCTGCATGCTTCCTCCCTCCTCTCTTTCTCCCTCTTCCTGTCCCAGACTTGTTGGTTTCTCCAGCTCCAAACGTTCGGTGATGATGGGATGGTTTGATCGACTTGGGTTTTGTGAAAGGGACCCCCGGGACTATGGGATGGATCTTGGCCACGTTCCCCACAGCCTTTGTCCTACCCTCACGAAACACCATCCTGGTACCCGGCTTGAGGTACTCTGGGCTCTTTATGAACCTGAACCTGCAAGATGCCTTGTCCCCTGTCCTCAGGTGCTCCTTGTCCATGTAGATGATCGAAGCTGTTTGCCTGGTACTCCCGCAGTGTACTACAGTGTTGGAGAGGACACCATACATAAGTTGCATACACAATAGCACATATAATATTATGTAGAAGGAGGAAGAGAAGAGAAGTAGGATAAACATATATACATATATACATATATATACGTATATGTGGTCAACATACACCTAATTCCTAATAGGAGACAATCGTGTATATCTCAGCTACGTATCTGTGTGCATATGTATACAGTCCATCCTATAAAAACATACGTATTTATCACTATAGTCTCACCACTATATGCATGCAGTCACTGACTGAAATCTGGCCTCAAGTGTGTGTGCGTGTGCGTGTGTGTGTGTGTGTGTGTGTGTGTGTGTGTGTGTGTGTGTGTGCATGCGTGCGTGCGTGCGTGTGCAAGTGTACATGTCCTTGCTGTATAGGACAGGACTCGTTACCAGGACACCCCAACACTGGAGTGTACTAAATGTATAATACACATACAGGTGCCTACCCATGGCCTGATACTTTGTGCTGATCGTAGTTGGGTGGTGGAGAATGAGAATGTCTCCCTCGAACTCCCAGCACGCCTGTGGCTCCAATGCAGACGCCACCATGACCATCCCCTTGTGGATGGCATTCCTTTTGTACTTCTTCAAGGCAAAAGAGGCGGTCTGCCCCCCTCTCACTTCTCTCACCGGGAGCCTCTTACGATGGATGCTCCTGATAGGGACAGGCTGGAACTCGCCGTTCCAGTTCGGACCCAGCAGTAGGGTGTCTCCGAGGTGGATCACACCCTGCATACAGGTTCCTGATACAACAGTCCCCACCCCCTATACAAAGGACACCAGAGAACAAATTAATAGTAAAATTGTGTATGGGTGTACACATGTACACTGATGTAGCCAAGTAGTAAAACCCCAATTGACGACCACCTCTGTAATGGGGGCACTGCTTTCCAGTCTGCCAGAATTCCTACGTAAATTTTATCACAGCATACACTTTCAACACCTACAGTTTCTGGGCCACTGTATTCAAGATCATTTCAGCTGGTCCCACAGGTGGTTTCAATCAAGTTCTACTGTATACTATATAATGATGTATATATGTGAACAAACATGGTATTAAAATACTGATAACTGCTTGTTCTATCATGTCTGAGCAGTATTGAGTGTTTGGATTAGCTTTTATTGGGAAATAGGCCTTCACTAGGCCTTTAGCCATGTGGCTACTTCACAGGGTACAAAGTGGCAGGCTTGTAGGGTGAGTTGCTACATACTTAAAGTACATCAGTAGACCATGAGTGTGTCGGAGGTCCAATGCTGTAGCTCTCGTGTGCTGTAACGTGCTGTCCGGACTAACCGATACAGAGTAAGTCTCATCAATCCTGAATTCAGCTGGCTTGTCTTCATTTGGAGGCATTCTGCAGCAGAGGAGGTTGAGGAAGCTCTTCAGTAACCCGAGGTTCTCACCAGTCACATTGGACACTTGGAATATAGGGCAGACCCTGAGATGAAGGAGCAATTTGAGTCATACATATGTTTACATGTACGTATATACGTATGCAGAGGTATATGAAAGCTGGTATATATACGTACATACATGTGTACATATATACATATGTATATTACATTTGTATAAAGATGAATAACATGCACCATTCTGACGCATCCACACGTATACACACAAGCACACGTGCACGCACACACACACACACACACACACACACACACACACACACACACACCTTTCTGACGTGAAGTTCAGAGCAGAGGTGATAACATCGTTCTCAGAAGAGACCACCACGGGAATCTTCCTACAACCGGGTGACTTCAGCATACGTACCAGGAGTTTCATGTTGTCTTGAAGGACATTGGGGGGACACATGTCAATTTTGGTGACGACAACAAAAACTGGCACGTTCAGAGCAAGAGCTAGACCAAGATGCTCTAGAGGGAACAGGAGATAGATCAGTTGTCAGTCTGCATAACAACCGTAAGCCACGTTGTACACCAATACAACTACCAAGTATACGTACGTACACCTACGTATGTTCTCACAGTATCATCAGGAATGTGTTGATATAAGTATGCACAAACACATACATGGATGTCTGTTCAGAGGAACCTCTCACTTATTGCACACAGCATGTAGTACACACTCCTGGTTAGTACATATACTTCACTAAGCCCTCAGTTCATGTACACCATGTCAACCAATACTCATAGCATGTACCTTTGATAAAACAGTACAGATATGGGTTGCCCTCCAAAATGTACGTATACTGGACAAGTTGAAGTTTATACGTACGTACATATAAATATGTACATCCAAATACATATGTACGTATGTAGATAAGTAAAAGTTAGACTAGGTATTCAGGTTACGCATGCTGGGATGCAATATGCTCATTATGTACTAGTGTCTGTATGTGAAGGTGAATATAAGAAGTGTGACACATTGTGTTAACTACAACAACCAATCCTCCCTCACCTTTGGTCATTCCAATGACACCTGCATTAGAGCCAATCATGAGCATACAGAAATCGGGGGCGTGACCTGTCATACCAAATATGGTCGTTTTGAAATACTTCTCATGTCCAGCCAGATCAATGAATGTGACAACCTGAGTACATAACCAGAGATAGCCAGATTACAGAATAGGTATTGTCTATGTAATATGAATACACATCTCTAACACACTCATATACATCACATACACATACGTATGTACACACACACACACACACACACACACACACACACACACACACACACACACACACACACACACACCTTGGAGGCCTCTCTGCAGATTTTCTCCCAATCCAGAGAACCTCTACCATCCGGCTTATTTACAATATTCCCTTTGCTGTCAAAACCCAATATGTCGTTGCCAACACTGGAGGTACGTCCTGACTCCATCTCGTGCTTGTGTCTGAAGAGCTTCATCCTCGCCACACCCCTGCCGTTGTCCAGCTCCCCGTGAGTCAAAACGCCCAACAGGGTGCTCTTGCCCGCATCCACATTCCCAACCACAGCAACTCTAAATCAAAACCGGAACATATGTACGTACATACATACATAAGAAACATATGAAACTGAGTAAGTAATTGAAAATCACATTCCACATTTAATTGAAATATGAATACATAGCACATAGGTATACAGTCAAAACACACAATATAGCAACACAGGACACTAAATGTACAGCATATCCTTGTAAAATACTTAGTACACATGGATATACGTACATATGTTCCAATAGTCATACCTACATATGTGCATACGTACATGCTCCTCCATATACGTACATACAAGGCATCCATACATGACCATACACCATCATATTACAGGGACAGCATACGTACATGACTGTGTGCCTACCTCACTTCCATAAAGTCATCTTCAACCACCCTTCTTCTGACCAAGCACTCCGCAACAGTCCCGACATCTCCATTCTTCTTCCTGAGCACAGCGACATCCGCGTTGCAGGCATTTGCAACCCTCTCCAATGTAGCAAGAGAAAGGGACAGTTCCTCCTCTGAGAGACCACTCTGAGTGCCTTCTTCAAGACCGAGGTCCCAGAAGGATTCACCTTGACCATCAGTCAACTTTATTCTCATATGATCAACCAAATCAGCAAAGAGCTCTTCACTTGGGTTAACATAGGAGGTCTACAATCAGAGAAACTATAGTGTGTGTGTGTGTGTGTGTGTGTGTGTGTGTGTGTGTGTGTGTGTGTGTGTGTGTGTGCGTGTGTGTGGTGTGCGTGTGTGTGGTGTGCGTGTGTGCGTGTAATTTGAGGCACTGAATGTGGCAGTCCCTATAAAAACCACTGTGTCCACACATGATACACTGTCACCACTAGCACACCTTCCCATCCTTCCTCGTCGAACCCGGCTCAGTCCTCTCGGTACAAGGAGGACTGGGGGGTGGAAACTTCACACATGCCACCGTTCCGTTATCCATTGTCATTGGTTCCAAGCTCTCCACTCCTTCCGGTATGGGAGACCGGGGCAATCCAACCAGGGCAGCCATTTTGAATGTAATCGTAAAATCTAAAGTTTTTTTTACAAGTTTTAAAGTTGATCGCTATTGGGATTCAATCAAACTGGATTTCAGAGACCCTATGTGTGCTGGTAAGAGAAAAAGGTGGTTATTTCAATGTACAACATTACTATACAATACTGCTAATACTGTACACAGGAAAACAGGATTCAATGTGTACACACGCACACACACATTATTATGTCAAGTATGTTTGGCAGCACTACATCCACTGGTCTAACTGCTTGCTCTGATAAACAGCTACACTCCCACTTACAGACGTCCTTATGGACAGGAGTGTGTGGGCTACATGACAGCAATTAAAAAATTGTTGGTCACAACTCACCAAAATTCAGTGTCAGAGTACTGGACTGCTCTTAGGAACTGAACACACAAACTAGTCCAAGAAGAACGAATAGTGCGAGGAGCGATTACTCTTCGATTCCTCTAAACAGCACACTAACAGCACTTTATATTGAGACTACTCTGTCGTCTATCAACAGGGATATGTACAGTCTGACCATGATGGTCTCTTTAGACACGCAAAGATTCACCGAACTACAGGATCATGGCTTATGGCGTACGATCTGGGACGATCCAAACGAATGACCACACACGGGCCAGCGCGGCGGTTTTATACAAGAGGGCTAGGTATTGCACCACTATCAACGACGATTGCCTAAACAAACTGTAGGGTATGATACCAATGTGATAAATGATGCAATTGGGTTGAAAGGAGTTGCACCGTCATCGAGGAGGTGTTTCGTCATCCGCAGAATGACCGAATAGATGTTAACAAACAAGGACCGACATGGGTGCAGAAATTCGTCCTCACCTTTAGTAAATTACGTTGTGATAAGATCATATTCATAAGACCATTGCAGAACAATTCAGTTTTTGTCTGCGACACTACTTCTTGTTCGATGCACTTATTGATTCATCCGCCATTTTAAATTTCTTTTGTATACAAAAGTACTCGAAAATTAATACGTGTTTATATTGCTGATGAATGTATACTAAATAGTGTATATCGTTTAAAATGGCCGACGTCTTTTCTCCGGCTATTTTTCGTGGCGCTGGGACAATGGTTGGCTATCCCAAAGTTAGACTGCAAAGCGGGATTCACTTTAACGGACAGCAGCAAAATAAGGGAAATAGTTATAAAGTGGACGTCTTCATCCAGGTTAGACCAGCTGTCATTGATTGTTTTATGGAAAGCCAACTGATCCGCATGAATTACGGAGCTCCTATGTGGATAAACAATATCAATAATATGGTCTACCAGTATAATATGGTGCTCTGTGGTTGGTTGTGTGGTTGTGTGGTGTTTGTGGATGCCACTCAAATAGCCTATAGCTAACTGTTCCCCATGTTAAATAAGAATACCTGACTAACATCTGATCTGATTTAAATATATCTCTGCATATTATAGGGGACTGACCAGTGGTAGACACTTGACCATACGTTGTCACTGTTCAAAGACTTCCATCCCGCATTACCCTCTGTTCCCTATAGTGAAGTCACACTCATGAGTTGCTGTTGTCATGGCATTTTGGTTCCTGTGTTAGGTAAAATGGTCTATTCCAAGAATAGTGAAATTCTGGTAACTTGTGAAACAATTCAGTTTTCCACGTCATATTGTTAATCTTTTCGGGACAAAATCTTCACATATGAGTAGGCCTTTAAGTGGGGTTCTTCTGCATATAGTTTCCTATGGATAGTAACACATTGTAGAAACAAGCGTAGTTTCTACGGATGCATCCAAGTGATCCATCGTACCCTATATACCCTTCTTCTCTTCCCAGCATGTCGACTATGACAACTCTCAGATGTGTGGATACTTGAAAATTTTCGACCTCACTGAGGTAAATATGCATGCTCATGCTATACGCTGTATACCATGCACTGTATGTTGTTATGTGGTAATCACATACAGTACAGTAGAAACACAATCGGCCAAACTACAAGGTTCAGTCAGTTCACAATCTGTTCTTGCTATCGGAAGTTCTTCTTCTCAGGATTTGCCACCTACCTGTACACTGCTACAGCAAACCAAACAACGTTTAAAACTCTTTTTGTGTTAAGCAGTAATTTGTCTATGAGCATTTGTCTAATGAATTTCCTCTATACACATGTATGTATATTGTTAGAATTTCTAGTGAAATGTCAGAATCAGCTATTATAGTACTTTCTATAATGCCGAATACTCCAAACAACTTTTGATCCAGAGCTGTGAGGTCCCTCTGGTCAACATCACCATGGCGATCCATGTATTTGTACCCATAACTGAGTATTATGTTTATTAATCAGTAACTAATTAATACACTTATTGAAGTGTAATAACCATCTGTATCTGGTAACTGGACTAGAACTCGGTGGTGATTGATATTGTGTATTTGGACCATTTTTGCAGACTTGTCCGGAGCTCACGACCTACTTTGAGGGCGAGATTATCAGTAAAAAGTTTCACTTTGTCACAAATAAATGGGTGAGTACCAAAGAATAGGCATTGGTGGTAGATCTAGTGCTTGTGTTACCTCTAGTCCTCCCATCAAAGGATGCCGATGAAGATGTGGACAGAAGACATTGGGTTAGTTGAGTCGGCATTAAGTGTTACTTGTTTTGTCTTTTAGTGCATATCCATCGTGTATTCAGGCAACGTCCACACTTTTTACACACAGTTACGTACTGCACACCCTTGTATCACAGCCACTTACCACACCCATAATATGTCACACACGTGTTCCATCTGCACCACACCACACCCATGTACCACACCCATGTACCACACCCATGTACCACACCCATGTATCACACTCATGTACCACACCCATGTACCATACCCAGTGTACCACACCCATGTATCACACCCATGGACCACACCCATGTACCATACCCATGTACCACACCCATGTACCACACCCATGTATCACACTCATGTACCACACCCATGTACCATACCCATGGACCGCACCCATGTACCACACCCATGTATCACACCCATGTACCACACCCATGTATCACACTCATGTACCACACCTATGTACCACACCCATGTACCACACCCATGTATCACACTCATGTACCACATCCATGTACCCCACCCATGTACTACACTCATGTACCACATCCTCATACAATACCTCACCAACAGCCTTACCAGGACCCTCACTCACCAAGCCACACTCAACCATTCCTCTCAATAACACAAATCTCGGTAGTTCCTGCAACAATACTTTTTCACATCTCTCACGCACACTTAGGGGAAGTTTGACGGCTTTGATGCATATGCTCAAGACTTTGCTTCTGACGCATTTAATTATGACCAGCTGAAAAATTCCGACTACATTTTCATGAGATGGAAGGTACGTGAGTCATTTGAAGAGCCCAGAATACTAAAACGACTGTAGAAACTACATTCTTGCTTACCTTCTGCCACTGTTAGGAATTGTTTCTATTTCCTGACCACACTGTGAAAGACATACCTGGAGCATCATTTTCTGGTTTTTATTACATTGTGTTTCAAAAATCAACAGGAGTAATAGAAGGTTACTATTACTGTAAGAGCTCGGAATGGTAAGTGTGTGTGTTTGTGTGTGTGTGTGTCTGTGTGTGTGTGTGTGTGTGTGTCCGTGTGTGTGTGTCTGTGTCTGTATGTCTGTCTGTGTGTGAGTATATTGCAGTAAATGCATAGTAAGCTTAAGGCAGCATAGTATATTATAACCTTCTAATACATACATACATACTGTACGTACTATAAAAGTGTTGTACGAGTGTGCTTTGCATTGTCTCACAGGTACCAATCCCTCAAGCTCGACTACAAGCCTGTTTCCACTGTGTCCGTTTACCAATTCCACTGATACAGCCTTGTCCCACACGCCTCTCCCCAAAAGTCCACAAAACCACTAAACAGTCTCTCTCACTGAATACTCGAGTCACAATTCTTAACCTGTATAAATTGTATGTATGTTGTTGTTGTAGTTGTTTATTGTTATCCACTGTCATCACCTCTTTAGAGCATATATTTTTTCTGACTGTATTGTCTTGATAAGTTCACAAATATATAGTATATATAATTATGGGAATATAATAATTATGTATTTATTGTTATACATATATTATACGACATCTGTCTGTATATTGTACCTATTATACTAGACTGTATACAGTATAAAAGTATTATATGTATTATTATAATTTTAATATTGGTGGATTAATCAATAATTATGCTTGGAATACAAATTAAAATAAAATTCCCAATTCACTGTCATACATCAATCATCGCAGTTCACTCTACTTCCTATCATCGTTGTCTTCGCTATCATCTTCCTCTTCGTCGCTGGGTTCTTCTTCGCTTTCCTCTTCCTCCTCATCTTCATCGTCTTCAAATGCGCCAGCAGGAAGTGAGTAGATCCTCAACACACCCTAAACCATGACAAAGTGGGAAAAAACCTCTTCACAGGAGATTGTAGTCAGGTACATATTTTAAACCATAAATAAGTCCCTCAAGCATGTATCATGAGATCTTCAACTATATACCACCATACAGGTAGTGGATCATTATCTACCGATTTTAGCACTCCACGTGAAAGTTGCCACTTGGCCGTGAATCTCCAATTCTTCCCAAACAGGGCAAGGCTTATTTTCCACGTTTCCGTGGTTATCTTCTAAGCATCAAAAAGAGTCCCTCAGTAGAAAGGACAGTTGTCCATAGAGGATTTTGACCCGAATCAGTAGGGGAATGAGGAGTGGTATTCTCCAAAAAGGCCTTCTAGCACATTGGCAAAAAAACGAATGATACTGATTCGGGTCAAAATCCTCTATATACCACCATACTTACTATACTAAACTATATGCCATGAGACCTTCAACCATAGTACCATGAGTCAAACATACAATTACATAACAAAGTATAGTAGTGTGTACAGCACTCTACATGAGGTTACACAATTGACTGTTGGGGACTGTGGTCCAACTCACCCGATTGGCATCCTTCATGATCAGGTACTTCCCTGGCTGCAACTTGAGACACCTCTCAATGATGACCCTGAGAACACCCCAGGCGTTGTTGACGTTCAGCGTCATCTGCTTGGCCAGCTCCTGAGGCTGGAACTGCTGCACGCCAAGGATCATGTGCTGGGTGGAGTCCTTCGGGTTGACCCGAGAGACATAACCAAACTTGATGAAGTCGGCTCCGCCCAACATCGCTCCCATTGTCCACTTTGCCATTTTGAAGCTATTGTTTCTAATCTCTGTGGCAAGAACAGCTCCACGCTGTTTGTCCAGCTTCTCTCTCCACTCTGGAGTATTGGCACCTTGTGTCTAGTGTGTTATGTACAACGATAACGTGTGATGTCATGCATAATATGCATAGTGCAATTGCTGCATGTGTGTGTGTGTGGTGTGTGTGTGTGTGTGTGTGTGTGTGTGTGTGGTGTGTGTGTGTGTGTGTGTTTGTGTGTGTGTGTGTGTGTGTGTGTGTGTTTGTGTGTGTGTGTGTGTGTGTGTGGATGTGTGTGTGTGTGTGTGTGTGTGTGTGTGTGTGTGTGTGTGTGTGTGTGTGTGTGTGTGTGTGTGTGTGTGCAGTGTGTGTGAGTGAGTGTGTGTGTGTGTGTGTGTGTGTGTGTGTGTGTGTGTGTGTGTGTGTGTGTGTGTGTGTGTGTGTGTGTGTGTGTGTGTGTGTGTGTGTACATGCCAAATTGACAATGTACACATCTCATGCAACATACGTATACTCACCTTTGGGTCCCATTCATTACACGCTTTGATGTTGACCAAGGCCTCTCCAGTAGTGGTCTGCATGTAGGCATCCAACTCACATCGCGCCACTACCTGGATGTCACTGCCCATGTCCCATTTCCTGTACCTGAGGATTGAAGAATGCATTACAAAGTTACTAAAATTAGCAACACAATGGTACTAAATTTAGTATATAAATGACTCATAATGGGAATTCTAAAAATAGCACAACTTTATTACATCATAAAAGTTTCCATTACAGTCTAAACATGTGTCAGCTTGCCCTTGATAACATTAAGGTATTTATATAGAGATATTTTTGTTTTGTGGTCTGCAGTCCACCAACATCCGTTGTTCAACAGGCCTCTTCAGTTGTACAATGGGATCTGACCGGTATCTCAACAATGGGAGTGTTTATTTGTACAACCAGGTTGACCAGTATCTCAACTATTGGATTGTCCATTTGTACAACCAGGTTGACTGGTATCTCAACTATGGGATTGTACATTTGTACAACCAGGTTGACCAGTATCTCAACTATGGGAGTGTCAATTTGTACAACCAGGTTGACTGGTATCTCAACTATGGGATTGTACATTTGTACAACCAGGTTGACCAGTATCTCAACTATGGGAGTGTCAATTTGTACAACCAGGTTGACCAGTATCTCAACAATGGGATTGTACATTTGTACAACCAGGTTGACCAGTATCTCAACTATGGGAGTGTTCATTTGTACAACCAGGTTGACCAGTATCTCAACTATTGGATTGTCCATTTGTACAACCAGGTTGACCAGTATCTCAACTATTGGATTGTCAATTTGTACAACCAGGTTGACCAGTATCTCAACTATTGGATTGTCCATTTGTACAACCAGGTTGACCAGTATCTCAACTATTGGATTGTCCATTTGTACAACCAGGTTGACCAGTATCTCAACTATTGGATTGTCAATTTGTACAACCAGGTTGACCAGTATCTCAACTATTGGATTGTCCATTTGTACAACCAGGTTGACCAGTATCTCAACAGCCCTGTCCAGTCGTACAATGGGATTGCCCCACGGTATATTTGGTGACAGATAGCCTTTAGATTTTAAGTGATACACTTTGCCCCTGACTATTTTCAGCTATTTATCCAAGGATTCTATTAATCTACATTCCATCAAACTCAGCCACTTTGAACATGCACAAAATGTCAGATAGATCGAATCTGACAATTCATCAAATATCAATGTGTAAGGTACTGGACCACCACATCTTAACGGAAGAAACCTACATCATGTACTGCACACACACAACACACATGTACACTGTACACATTGTCCACACATACGTACATACACACCTGTATGCAACAGATGCAAGCTCGGTACCACTTGGGTCTTCTTCGTCGAAGGGGTTAGGGCCATTGAGTTTGATGGTTTCTGGAGGAGTCTGCAGCATAGAAACACAGGGGTGTGCATCCCTCTGGAGGTGCTATCGACCCCCTGGTGACCAGGGAGGAAAATTTTGTCACTGGTCACCACAGCCTACCTATGGTTCAAGCTTCTGTGTATTAGCCTAAAACAACATGTATGTATACACCACTGGAGGGGATGTGGAGATGTGGTGACCAGAAATGGAATTAAATAGCTCATCGCCATCACCTGCCTAGGGTCCAAATAACACATATTCGCACAAAACCACAAGGCAGACCTCTGTGGAGGTGCTGAGGACAAAGGGCAATGGCGATAGAGTGAATACTGGTACTAGCACATACATATGAATACGAATGATCAAGAAATACTCGAATATACATGTTATGTGTTTTCAACAAGGACTTATAAATACAATAAATACAAAGTAAATATAAACATGAATGGAGTACATATAACTACAAATAACAATCAATAAATACATAAAATCAACTATCCACAGACATCAAGGGCATCAAACACAATAATGTACAATACACGAGAAAATACCTACCGGCTTCAAAACTTGCTGTGAAAAGTTTCTGTTGATGTAGGTAGCCTCGGCCATCAGACTATTGTAAGAGTTGATGCCTTTTTCATCTTGAGGAGGTGGTGCTGCTGTCTCACTGACACTTGGTAAATCTAAACAACAACAACAACAACAACAAAAACAACATGATGAAAGAGGTTCCAAGTGGTGCACAGTGCAACTAGGTCAGCTGTCAGCTATGGTGGAGTGGTGTGGGGTGCTACATGTACATTACTCACCAAGTTTGGATTCATCGCGCATGTCAAAGAAAATGTGCCTATCGCCAATCCTCTACAGTGACAAAGCAACAGGT
>OZ026556.1:4155000-4175000 GCA_964020155.1 Chondrilla cf. caribensis | reverse complement strand
GATGTCTCCTCTTGTTGATCATGGATGTATGCATATGCTTGTCCACCAGCACCATACCCCCCGGCATACTTGTCTGTAACAACGATAAAGCAGCTCACAGTGGACACAAGGGGGAATTTGGAAAGAGAAGAAAACACTGCTGATGCTTCAACTTATGCTCTTGTCTTCTGGAGCAAAAGAAGTAGAAGATTAGCATCTAGTCCAAACATCAGCAACTTTCTTCCTCTTTCCGAATCAAGTACAGTTATCTTGAGTGATTTTCTTTGATATGTAAGAGCCAGCCTAGAGGTGTCCTCCGCAACACAAAGTGGAGTGCATCAAATAGCCTGTCACTTACTTGCCCCTTTCCTGTCTGAATACATACTCCCACTCCAGTCGGCTACCTACAGCACATACGAACCATCATAATAAGAGAAACAATCACAACACATATATCTAGTTATTATAATTAGCAATAATAATAAAAACAATCATAATTATAATTACAACCCTAACCCTAACAGTACAGTGTAAGTCCCATCACCACATCAAGTATTGCAATACTTAAATCTCAATACACTATTTTATATGTTGGATTTAGGGATCAAGCGCAGCGCCTGGGCCAGCCATTAATCAATGTATAAGACTAAACCTAATCCTAACCCTAACCCCTACTCTCACCCTATATACCCTACACTAACCTGTTAGGATTAGGGTAGGGTATGATTATTTATACGAACGTAGTTTATATTAAATTTTTGTCTGGTTCAGTCACTGCACTTGATCCGCAGCTTACGAACCAATAGCTGAATGGGGTACTGTACCATACAGCTACTCCACACGAAGATATACACCAACATTGCATACTGAGAAGAGGGGACAAAAAGACTGTAACGCGCCATCGATAAGAGGTTTAACTTACCTTCCCCAGCTTGTCTCCCTTGGAGAACGGTTGATAAGGTGTGTCTTTAAATTTATCTGGTGGGCTACACGGTCCCCAGCCGACAGGATTGTCACAAATTAACGGTAATTTAAAATGAGGTTGCTCTTCTGTAGCCATTTTGATAACCACGTGGTTGATAAACGCCTGGGGGCGTAAGAACGTCAAAAACAAACAAGAACGCCACGAACCATAGCATGGACGAACCAGCTGAGAAAGTGATCGCGTCTATGGTTGACAGCAAATATATGATAGTTGCAACTACTAGGTCTATTGTGGTATGATTTTCTCCTTTGGAAAGTGGGACCTGTGGACGGGTGCTTAGCAATAGTGGGGTTTTTAGCGTGTATTGCAATTTTCGCATTAATCGGTTGCAGCTGATGTTTGTATTTGTCAATATGTATGCATGTATGGGTATATAGTATAGAAACGTGCTGGATACATAAAATGTATGTATAATAATGCCACTTACTGTAGTCTAGTGTAGCCAGACCATTCCGGCCATTTTTCTTGTTTGTTATAATTGCACAGTATGCACAAAATGAACAAGCAGTATGTATACCGAGCTATACTAACTTCTGTGTGTGTTCGATATATCCGTGTGTCCACAATCCTACTGAGGACACAGTGGTACTATTGTTTGTGTAGTTGGTAGGTAAACCATTCTCCTATTGGCCCATTCACTATTCAAAACAATTTGGGAAACTATTCATATCCATTTCCTGTACTCACACCCATAAACACACTGTACAATGGTATATAGCATTGGTACACTGTTCTGACCATCAGTGTATCCTTTTGGTTGCCGATGTGGTGAAAGTGTTTACGCTTGTGATATGGATTGTGCTGAATTGAACCATACTATATTTGAAGAAGAAGAACACGAACAAGAAACAGCTTCTATTGAGCCAAAGACAGAAGAAGATGTGA
Organism: Chondrilla cf. caribensis; assembly: GCA_964020155.1. Classification (NCBI taxonomy): domain Eukaryota; kingdom Metazoa; phylum Porifera; class Demospongiae; order Chondrillida; family Chondrillidae; genus Chondrilla; species Chondrilla cf. caribensis. The sequence continues at coordinate 4,173,151 of OZ026556.1, read as the reverse complement.
CTGAGATTCTCAAAACTGCTCTAAAGACATCAAATAGAAGCGAGAAGGATGTCCTGAACAGTTTGAGAGCTGAACTCATAACAGTCAAGGCCTTGCAAGAGGCACCATTTCATGTTCAACTTCTTCTTTGGATCATTTCTCCCAGCACAATAATTTTCATCCTGTTGCCCATTGTGATGGCTATTGGATTGATGGCAGGAGTAGTGCAGCTGTCGTTTAAGTCTGCTATGGACGGGGATACTTGTCTTACCTCCTGGCTTTCTCTTGATCAAATTAGTCTTCCAGCTCACAACTGTGAGTTCTGTGTGAACATCACCGGGGCGCTGCGCCTTAGCAACCTATCCAAGACAGAGTTTGTTACCAAGTACGCCTACAGCGGGATACCTATTGTGGTCACTGATGCCACTGATAGTTGGAAAGCTCGCAAAGTGTTCTCCTATAAATTCTTCAAGGATCTCTACCTCAAGAACCCGAGGGCCTTGGATAACGACCACAATGAAGGACAATTTTTTGCTTACCGTTCGGATCTCAATGACCTGTATGATTTGTTCAGTTTGCCGGAGGATCGAAGTACTTTGGAGGGAGGGAAGAAGTGGTACATTGGATGGTGAGCAATAGCCACAGCATGTGTTTGATATTCAATCCAAATTGGAGTCAAGTCGCATCGCATATCAATGTCCTGTAGGGTCTCAAATGTCCCTATTTTGAAAGGACAGTTGCTAGTTGTGTTTTGTCCCTCTGTCCTGTGGCCTTGTCCCTCTTTTTATCTAAACTTACAAGCATTGAGATTGTGGGAGAGAGGAAATGTCCATGGCACTTTTGAGGATGTTCCTCTCTTCTCTTCAGAATCCCTATTTTGTGCATGCACTGTCCTTTTGTGTAGACCTGGCAGGTTGACACTGTGAGAATACACTGTCCCTCTGTGTAGACCTGGCAGGTTGACACTATGAGAATACACTGTCCCTCTGTGTAGACCTGGCAGGTTGACACTATGAGAATACACTGTCCCTCTGTGTAAACCTGGCAGGTTGACACTATGAGATTACACTGTCCCTCTTTTTAGACCTGACAGGTTGACACCCATAGCCAAAAAATGTTGAATTGATGGGTATATATAATAATGTCTACTTTAATCATGTTCCTTTTAAAGCTGCTTTCTGTCCTTGTCTCAACAGGAGTACTGATAATGAACTTATTGGTAAACAGCTGAAGAAGTACTTTTCAACCCCGTACTTCATTCACCCTCAGTCTGATTCTGAAGAAGGCTTGAAAGTGTCTTGGATATTCATGGGTGCACCAGGACCAGGAGCATTTATGCATGTATGTACATGTTATACTTACTATTCTATACATATGTACACATATGTATGTATACATACACACACACACACACACACACACACACACACACACACACACACACACACACACACAATATTAATGTAACTAGGAGACATGATTCAATACAGTGGTTTGGTCTGTTGGCACTGTTATGTCCTTCTACCCACTCGTAGCTTGACAGTGTCACCCACTCCTCGTGGCAGGCTCAGTTGAAAGGCACAAAAACATGGACACTGGCACCACAGCCAGAGTGCGAAGCTGTGTGCGAAACATTCAACATCACTGTCAATACAGGAGACATGAGTGAGTAAAAGAGTAACTGCTTTGTTACTCCTCTCTATTGGGACACATATTGACTGTACTGTGTTGTGTTGTATGTGAATGGATCCCTCTATTGAGGACACATGTTGACTGTGCTGTGTTGTGTTGTAAGTAAACGACCCCTCTATTGAGGACACATGTTGACTGTACTGTGTTGTGTTGTATGTGAATGGACCCCTCTATTGAGGACACATGTTGACTGTACTGTGTTGTGTTGTATGTGAATGGACCCCTCTATTGAGGACACATGTTGACTGTACTGTGTTGTGTTGTATGTGAATGGACCCCTCTATTGAGGACACATGTTGACTGTACTGTGCTGTGTTGTATGTAAAGCGGACCCCTTTATTGAGGACGCATGTTGACTGTACTGTGAAGCATTGCATAGCGAATATTGAGGACACTTCTGGACCAATAATATTATTATGCAGTGTTGTAACACAGTCCTCTCTATTAGGGTCACAACAACCACATAAATAACATGTATGTCACATTGGCATGCGCCATCATATGCAAGTACTGTTTATCCATGTTCCACTCTAGCACACACTTCAGAGTGTAGCTCTTCTGCACTGTATAATATACACCTGTTATCTTTGTACTGTCCCATGCAGTTGTTCTGAACACGAACCTCTGGTATCACTCCACCTACATTCACCCAGGAAGTATCAGCATCACAATTGGAAATGAATTTGAGTAGCCAGGAAGCAAACCCACGTAGATAGGAACTTACAGATTGTTGGAAGATTTTCCGAGCACACAGCTAATAATCATAATGTCTATTGTGGAAGTTAACATAATCATACAACATGCAAGTATTTCTTCATAGTTGTTGGACTATTATTTTACACGTCTATAGTGCATGATATTCAAACAATTCTTTTTACGAATTAATCATTCGTGCAACATATGTGTCTGAAGGAGCCCATGATGGGTGAAACGTTGCACGAATGATTAATTTGTGAAAAGAATTGTTTGAATATCGCTATAGACGTGTTAAACTATAAAGAACTATAACCAACATGTCTAACAACTTTTACATATTCAACATGCAAGTATATGTGGATGTTACGTTTGTCCACAAAGATAGAACCACGCATACATATAATATAATATTGTGATTGAAATAAATTAATCATATTAATGTGGATATCACTATAAAGATAAGGACAAATTAAAATGAGGTATATAGGCTACTTGTGAAATAACTAGTTATAAATTATTATACATATACATAAATATTATAATGTTGTGTACGTTACTGCAGTCAAAATCAAATACAGTATTCTAGATGCTTATTATTTTTCAATGTCTAATCTCGTATATACGCACGTATACAGTGGAATCTTTCTATTACAAACCTCTAAAATGTGGAAACCTCTGTAATAAGGACACCATTCTGTGTCCCAGTGTAGTACTGTAGTGTATAAAATGACCTCTGAATTGAGGAAACCTCTGTATTAAGGACTAAAAGTAAGGTCCCAAAGTGTCCTTAATAGAGAGGTTCCACTGTGTGTACATATATGGTTCATTCTAAACATTTTGTTGAGATACATATAGCACTCCGGTAGCTTATGTATACCTATACGTGCTTGCACATCTGGTAGTAACTGCTGAGTTCTATGATAATATGTATATCACTGTATTGTATGCATCACATAGACACTGCATGGGGAGGCTGTAATGATCAGCAACAAAATGCATCTTGGTGGTCACCACTAGGTCTGTAGAAAGCAGAGCACATCCTGGCATTGCTCATGGGAATGGGGGAGGGGGTGTCAGTCTCATATTTTAATTGGATTTCATTTTATTAGCTGGGAATGTGAACTAAATTATGAAACTATCCCCATCTCTGTACGTTGCCCTAGGTTCAGAGGTGCTTGAAATTATCTATATATGGGAAAGTATAGGGAAAAATGCTACTCTTCCTCCTGAGTGTGCTATAGACCTTGCGGTGACAAGCAAAAGAATGTCAAATTTTATTGCTTGTCATCGCGGCCTCTCCTGTGTGCACGTGATGTATCATAGCTCAAATACGAATGCACGGCAAACTCCTGGAACTAGTATGGTCCTGATAATAATAAAGATGCGTTTTGTTGTTGAAATAAAATTTTCCCCAGTGCCCATATGCCACATATAATAATGCATAATGCATATACTTTTATATGTACATTAAACATAAGAGTAATACGCCTTGTGGTGATCACAGAGGTAATTTCACATTCCTTTGCTGGTCACCAAGGGCTACCCAGTGTCCATGTCAAACTCACCAACATAATTTCGGATGCATGCACACCGTCCTGAGTGTGCTATAGGCCTCGCGGTGACAAGCGAAAAAATGTCAAATTTTATCGCTTGTCACCGTGGCCTCTCCTGTGTGTACGTGATGCATCATAGCTCAAATACGAATGCACGGACACACTCCTGGAACTACTACGGTCCTTCTGGTAACTAAAATGATGCGTTTTGTCGTTGAACAAAAATTCTCCCCAGTGCCCATATGCCACACATAATAATGCATATACTTATGTATGTACATTAAAACATAAGCGTAATACACCTTGTGGTGATCACGCAGGTAATTCCACATTCCTTTGCTGGTCACCAAGGGCTGCCCAGTGTCCATGTCAAACTCACCAACACAATTTCGGATGTATGCACACCCTCCTGAGTGCGCTAATGGCCTAGTGGTGACAAGCAAAAAATGTCACATTTTATCGCTTGTCACTCCGGCCTCTCCTGTGTGCACGTGATGCATCATAGCTCAAATATGAATGCGCAGACACACTCCTGGAACTAGTACGGTCCTTTTGATAACAATAGAGATATGTTTTGTCGTCGAAATGAAATTCTCCCCAATGCCCATATGCCACATATAAAAATGCATATACTTTTGTATGTACATTAATGTTTTATCTCCTATACTCTCCAATACATTGAAAAAATATTAAGCACCTCCGAATGTAGCTAAGGTTACAGACCATCTATGGATATGTGAATTGTTTCATTTGTTAGGTCATGTCCCAAGCAAGGTCTGGTAGAATTATCAGGTTGACATACTCCCTCCTCCATGAGCTTCACTCCCATACTCTACCATACATTGAAAGAATTTTAAGCACCTCCGAATGTAGCTAAGGTTGGGGGTCATCTGTTGAGGTGGGAATTGTTTCATATCTTAGTTCAGGTCTCCAGCTTAGTTTAGTAAAATTATCAGATTGACACGCCCCCTCCCCCATGGACTATGGAAAAAGATGCTCAACGTTTTCTCTCCTGTACTCTCCCACACGTACATTGAAATGATATTATGCACTTCTGAATGTACGTAGCTCTGGTTATGGGCCACCTATGGAGATGGGAATTATTTCATAGGTAGTTGCTGTTCTCATCTAGATGTGGTGAAAATAACAGGTTGACAAACCACCTTCTCCATGAGATACAGAAAAAGGTGCTTAGCATTTTCTCTCCTATATACTCTCCCATACATTGTAAAAATTTTAAGCCCTTCCAAATATAGCTAAGGTTACAGGCCACCTACAGAGATGGGCCGGGAAATACAAAAATAGGTGATAAATTCTTCGCAATGTATGGAGAGTATGTATAGAAGAAAAATGCTAGGCACCTTCTTGCTTAACTTATATGGAAGAGGAAGTACATCAACCTTGTATTGTCACTAAACCTGCATAGCTGGGAGTGTGAGCTAACTTATAAAACATCTCTCATCTGCGTATGTGGCTCATACCCCTAGCTACATTCAGAGGTGCTTACTGCTTTTCAATGTATGGGAGAGGATGTATGTACATTGCAAATTTTAAGCACCTCCGAATGTTGCTAGGTTTACAGGCCACATGCAGAGATGTTTCAGAATTTAGTTCCTGAACCCAGCTAGGTCGGGTAAAAAATACCAATTTGATGCACCCCCTTTGCCTCCAGCTATGCCAAAAGGTGTTTATTATTTTCCTCCCTGTTCTTCTTCGTACATTAAAAACTTTAAGCACATGCGACCGTTATGGGTAAAATGTCTGGATTCAAGAGTACACAGTGGTCATATACCTTACCCATAAAACTAAATTATTTCACAATGTGTCACAATTTGCTTATTCACTTTACTTATAATGCTTTGCACATAACTGCATAATAGCCAATTATATTACATTTGAGAATCACTTTCAAATTGAATGACATTTGCTATTATTAAAAAAATTATAACAGCAGCAGAAACAATCAACATCACAGCTGGAGTAATTACTATTTAAAATCAAAACAAACTCATGTATAATATCAACAATGCATATATAGCAGTACATACATAACGTGGACATTGTACAGGAGTATACATTACATTACGGCCCAGTGAGGTACAATGAGCTCAAACAAAGGAACACATTAAGTGGGTTTGCGTAACGCATCATAGCAGTCTTTCTGACATGCAGTCACAGAAGGGATTACGGGATGCTCAGTTCTTTTGAAAGCTGCATTTATGCATTGGAGAGAAAAAACGCAATGAAACAGAATTGTGTGTGTACTGGACTACATTAGTAGGCATACTTTTGAAACAAGGTCATGCAGACAATGTTCTATAAATTGTATCCATTGTCTGTTCCAGTTGGTGTACAGTTTCTTTTCTTAGTTGTTCAAACACTGGCAAGAGGCTTTCATGTGGAGAGATAAAAGTAATATTACACTCTTCCATACTGCTGTAAAGCTCCCTTGGCATTTCTGAGCTCCATTCAGGCTCGTGCCAGAGGCAAATTATGCTATCCTCATCACTTGGATCATAGTAATATTTCTTAAGCCTTTCGTAACACCGTTCCTTTATAGGTACTCTAGCCATAATTCCAGCAATTTCCAAGCTTAAGGTCCTGGGGGAAGCCATAACTCCAGCAATTTCCAAGGTCATAGGGGAAGACTTATTGGCAATAGGATCGACAAACAATCTGAGATAGCAGAAATGTCCAGGACCACTATGAAATTTTCTCAAATCTACCCAAAAGATGCTACAAATGGCTTTTTTTCCCAAAGAACAGTATTTACGAATGGATTCAATGTACAATTGCACAATGCTTGGGAGAAGAAATCCTTCAAAAAATTCCATTTTGCTGGTTTGTGCATTAGGTATTATTAGTGGTGGAGAAACTTGGACAGGTAAGACACAATTTGAGTGCAGTTCTTTTGGAGATTCACAGTATGCATTTGAGGATAAAAAAACACATGCTGGGCAGTCCAACAAAAGGCCTTTGGTGATCTGTGGGAAAAAAAAGTCGCACTTGAATTGAGCACTTATCAAATTTTTGGGGCAGGCAAAGCGAGTCCCACACTAGCAGAAGCTATTAATATGCTGATAATTTGGAATGTGATTAGAAATTGATTATCGACATAATGATATTATCATTGACTGAAAGTATGACAGGGTAATTGGAGTAGTGGTGGCCCCGCAGTTTTTAACTTGAATTACTTGTTATTAATTTCTACAACTGATCTTGTCACTGAATACTATAGTTAAATAGACATCTTGCCTAAGGCACCACTTGGGCACTGTATAGCATATAACATTCAACTTCAAATTGGTAATAGTCTTGAAATCCAATTTAACGGATAAAATAGCAAATTGAACAAATGTAACTACAGTGGAACCCACTTAACACGAACACGTATAAGACGAAATATCGTTTATCACAAACGATTCCTGTAGTCCCGATTTTGTTATATATAAAATCCGTATAAAATTTTCCGGATAACACGAAACCGGATACTACGAATTTTCGGATACGATGAAGGAATTTCCTGGTCTGAAGTGTGACTTTTATAGCTTAACACGAAATATGGCAGCTCCTAAGCAGAAATCTCTTTCAATCAAAGAACCCGTAGATATTTTGAAGGCAGTTGACGGAAGAGTAGGACAGCATGGATCGAAGAGTCAGATCGCCAAAAAATTCGGAATCGCTAACTCCACTCTCTCGACAATCATAAAGGATCGATAAAAGATTCTAGCGGCTTTCGAAGAATCCTCTTTCGAACCAGGAAGGAAGCGATTGCGTGTTGCAACCTTTGAAGACGTTGAGGAGGGCCTGTTAATGTTGAAACTCCCCCTGTAGCGGTATCAGAGGCGCAATCTTGTGCGGATAAACTACACAGATTCTTCCAAAGTAAAGAGGATGCAACTTCTTTTTGGGAAACATTTATTGACAAACAAAAGTGAAGAGTCAAAGGCAGACTATGTTAACAGAGTTTTTTACTAGTGGTAACAAATAACCTAGTGTTGGTTTTGTTGGACTGTATATGCTGTGTTTACTTTATTTGTACGTACTTTACTTGTTTACTGTACTTTTTATTATGCTAATGAATATTCTGTTTACATGAAATTCTGTTAACATGAAAGTTTCTAATCGGTCCCTTAAATTTCGTGTTAAGTGGGTTCCACTGTACATCCATGCAATGCCATACTCACTAATAGTCTTTGTAAAAGAGAAATATCTCTTGCCATATGCCCTTGTATACCTCCCTCAGCACCTCTGGGTACCTTAATTAAGTATAAATTTGAGGCATAGTATAAGATTGTGTATGTACGTGCGCATGTGTGCATGTGTACATGTGCATGATATGTGTGCATGTGTGCAGATGCATGATATGTGTGTATGTGTGCATGTGGTGTATAGTGCTCATGTGTAGGTACATGCATGCCTGTATGTGTGCACGCACATTATGTGCAAAAATTGTACAATATGTAGTATTGGGATTACAATACAGTTCAGACACATATTACGTACATGCAGGATTTGCTGCTGAAAAGGAATGGGATGGCTCACAACAGCTGCTTCAGTCTCAGTATGATGGCTCTCTTCAATGGGTTCCCTCTCAGCCAAAGTATGGCTCTCAGCAACTGGTTCCCTCTCAGCCAAAGTATGGCTCTCAGCAACTGGTTCCCTCTCAGCCAAAGTATGGCTCTCAGCAACTGGTTCACTCTCAGCAGGACGAGTCCCAGCAACTTGGCTAGGGTCAGGAACATGATGGCTTTGAGAAAAAGTTGGTACATCACTCATGTCACTACAATCTATTGGATATACTGGTTCATGTTCTCTTGATTCACTTTCATCTAATAAGGAATTATATAGTGTAATACAATATTGAACTTGAAATGGATTAAATTTTATGCACACTGTCATGGATTGTGACTTTTCATGCACATATTCTGGCTCTATAACTAACAGTGCTTAACATGTTAGTGGGTGATGCCCAATTAGAACATATGAAATAAAATTTAATATAGTGAGCATAGTAGCTAACACATTCTTCCTTCGTGATGTTCAGTTTATACGAGAGAAGTGTCAAGGTTATCTGGCGTTCATTTGAAGATAAATTGTTGTGGCGACATGGATACTCTAGCCCATTGTAGGTGACCTCTAGAGTTAGTGTAATAGGTTGTGGGTAATAAATATTCAAGTATGCTCAGGATCTAACCTCACCTCGAGTACTATCCTCCATTTGATCGGGAAGCAGATGCCCATAATCATATTTCTTCATAAAAGCACGAAATTCTTCTAGCACGTACTTACTCTTGCTCGCTATAGCATCGATGAGTATTTCGATCTGCCGTTCAGATGTCTCGCGGGACTCCTCAATTTTTTCCAAATCGATGACGGTTAAAGCAGGGATCTCGTTGAGATGGCCTTCGAGGTTGCGCATGATGGAGTCGCGGCCTCTATTAAGCATATTTGTCTTCAGTCTTCGCAACCAACACAAGTCGTTATCGGATAGCATTTTTGAGTTCTCCGCTGAAGGGGAGGCTTCCGACGGGGATGTCGTTTCTTTTTTCGCATTGCCCAGAGTGGTGCCGACGAGTCAACATCTGCAATTACCTCTCCGGTCTTACTGGCATCCGTATAGGAGAGCTTCTGCCTGTCCGCCGAATCCATTTAGTACGTACGTATGCTAGCAATTATGGTTGTTGTTAATAAATTAAACGCCCTACAGCTAGCGCTATTGGGCGGAAACGCTCATACAGGTCACCCACGGCCATATTACGTAAATAATGCTAGTAGAGCACGCGTATACTACTTATAAATGATAATTATATACCCTATTACTGTGGGCAGTGGGTGTAATCTTCCATAGCGTCATTTTACACAATCCAAGGTTTGGTCTAGCAGGTAATACTTATGTATACTGTGTGGTTAACAAGGTGCATCCCCAGGGACAGTCAACATTATCAGTTACACCCACCACCCACGTCACTGTAAACAATAATACCACAGGTTTGCATTTCTTTTCCCATGCCATCACAATTTAGTCTGGTCACAAGTAGAATGTAAAGGTAGCAAGAAATGTGTGCTTAGCATTTTTTCTCCTATACTCACCCATACATCGAAAAAAAATTAAGCATCTCCAAATGTAGCTGGGTTACAGGGCACCTACAGGGATGGAAATTGTTTCATATCCAAGGTGAGGTCTCCAGCTAAGTTTAGTAAAAGTATAGAATTGACACATCCCCTCCCACATGGGCTATGGAGAAAGGTGTTTAGAAGTTTCTCTCCTATACCCACTCATACATTGAAATAATATTAAGCACCTCCAAATGTAGCTCTGGTTATGGGCCACCTATGGAGATGGGAATTATTTCATAAGGTAGTTGCTGTTCTCATCTAGATGCGGTGAAAATATCAGGTTGACAAACCACCTCCTCCATGATCTATGGAAAAAAGGTGCTTATAGTGTTTTTTCTCATATACACACCCATACATTAAAAAAATATTAAGCACCTCCAACTGTAGTTAAGGTTATGGGGTGCCTACAGAGATGGGAATTGTTTCATAAGTTAGTTCACGCCCCCAGCAAAGTTTATTAAAAATATCCGATTGACACGCCCCCTCCCCCACGAGCTATGCAAAAAGTGCTTAGCATTATTCTCTACTTTACATACTCTCCTATACATTGCAGCCCATGGTGACCGGCAACAAAATGTGAAATCACTTCGGTGCATGGTAACCATGAGGAAAACGTTAGGCACCTTTGGCATTGCTCATGGAAGAGGGTGTGTTTAGGCTGATATTATCATCCCTCCTAGCTGGGGATGAGAACTAAATAAGGAAAAAATCCTCAATTCCATCAGGTACCAGGCATTGAGAACCATTAGTCATAGTCCATACTGACCAGCTGGAAAATTACAAATTTTAATGCTGGTCACCACGGCCACTCCAGTGTCCATGTGATGCTTGATATATACGTAGCACAAAAATTGATGCATGTACACCCTACTGGAGGTGCTACGGTCCTTCTGGTAACCAACAAGATGTTTTGTTGCTGATCATTACAGCCTCACCAGTGTCCATATGATACAGAATAATAATACATATGTATTATATGTACACTTGTATGTAAATTCCATTAAAAAAAGACTGACTTTGTGGTGATCACCCAGATGATTCCACGTTCTGTTGCGGTCACCATGCATGGGCTCTTCAGTGTCCACATCAACAGCAACAACACAAACCTCAATGCATAATGTTAAATCTCCCATGGCCAGATGTGCTACAGCCCTCGTGGTGACCAGCTAGAAAATGCCAAATATTATCGCTGGTCACCACAGCCTTTCCAGTGTCTATGTAAAGTATCATATCACAAATACTGATGCATCGATGACCCTCATGGAAGTACTACAAACAGTTAACATGTTGGTACGTGTCTGAGGAGATGAGTTTTATTGGTGCTAAAATGACCTGCTCTGTGTCCTTAGTACCCATAGTTATATGTACATTGAGAATATTAACCACTTTCAAATGTTAGGACTGAGGGCAACATACTTGGAATGGATGTGTTCATAATTTATTTCATGCAACCCGCTACAGGTTGGACCGTATAACATGTTGACATGCTTCCTTTGCCGTGAGCCATGCAAGAAGATGCTTAACATTAATTGTTTCTCCTATTCTCTCCCATGCATTGGAAATATAATATTATATTGTACTAATACACCACTTAGAATGAATTACGTAGTTCATGCCACCACCTAGGTCTGGACCAGGTTGACACGCCCCCTCTCCCATGAGCTATGCAAGAATGTATTTATATAAGGGTTATTAGCATGTTGTGTGCATAAAATGTGCATGAGATGGTGTACATACGTACATGCTGTGATGATGTGCGAAAAACGAATTAGTAGATACGTACGTACAAAAATACGTGTGTGTGTGTGTGTGTGTGTGTCACTAGTAGTTGGCTAATCACTCATTTGGTTTCAAAGTACACTTTATGTGAGAAAACGAGTGTTTCGTTTATTCAGAGTTGATCTTTGCATTAATCTCCTCTTTGGCCTCCATCATCTTCTTCTTGGCCACTTCCTTCTGCACGGTCCACTCCACAATAATGAAGCAAATAGTCCCCAGGACACCGAAAATAACCTACAGGAGACAAGAGCATACACATACACACACATACACACACACACACACACACACACACACACCATACACATACTGACCAGAATGAGGAGCTGCCAATGAAGATCCACATTTGCTAGTCCATTGTAAAGGAAGGCAATGCAGGCAGCAAATGACTGGTAGAACTTGAACAAGGCCATCGCAGGGCCTCCATCCCTACCTTTGTAAACCTCTCCCAAAATGGAATAAACCTAGTACCAGTAAGAAGGTACATGGGAATCACACAGTGGAATGATTCAAGGAGGGCACCTCTGTAGTAAGGACACCCTGTAAAGAGGACACCCCTGTAAAGAGGACACCTCTATAGTGAGGACACCCCTGTAAAGAGGACACCTCTATAGTGAGGACACCCCTGTAAAGAGGACACCTCTGTAGTGAGGACACCCTGTAAAGAGGACACTTCTATAGTGAGGACACCCTGTAGAGAGGACACCTCTATAGTGAGGACACCCTGTAGAGAGGACACCTCTATAGTGAGGACACCTCTGTAGCAAGGACACCTTCATGTAAAACAAAAGAACCCTTCAAAACTGAGGAACCTGGACTGATTCATGGGAACAGGGATACTTACCTGAGTGTTAAAGCAACTGTCTCCAAAGCCAAGGATAAATGCAATGAACAATAACATAGGTCGTTGAATACTGTGGAAGAACAACAATGTCACGTTGGGTCATTGCTGTAGACTACGGTATGCCAAAACCATATGTACAGGGGGAGTTACTGTACATTACTGTGTGTATGAATGATAACACTGTACAACACGGTACATGTACAATACAATACATAAACAATACACAATAATGCTCATGATACGCAAAACAGGGCTATTTAAGGCAAGGCAACAGTGAGTGGAGAACAGTAAGGGCATTGAGAGGGGAGAAGTGAGAGGTTGTGAGGGTGAGAAGTGAGGGTTGAGAGGGAGAGAAGTGAGGGTTGTGAGGGTGAGAAGTGAGGGTTGAGAGGGAGAGAAGTGAGGGGTTGAGAGGGAGAGAAGTGAGGGTTGAGAGGGTGAGAAATGAGGGGTTAAGAGGGTGAGAAGTGAGGGTTGAGAGGGGAAGAAGTGAGGAGTTGAGAGGGAGAGAAGTGAGGCATTGAGAGGGAGAGAACTGTGGGTTTGGGAGGGAAAGAAGTGAGGGTTGAGAGGGAAAGAAGTGAGGGGTTTAGAGGAGAGAAGTGAGGAATTGAGAGGGGGAGACTTGAAGTAAAATAAAGGCTATACTTCCTGATTGGTCGGTTGCTAATTGAGTACACACAGAACTAACTCTGGTTGTCCTGCAAAGAAATAGGGCGAAGCTTCAGTTGGGAAGTTATAGGGAGCATCTCCGGGAACAATATAGAAGACAAGGAGGAACGTCACCATGTGCACAAACAAGCCTCCCAGTACGATTGGGTCCCGCCCCATCCGGCGTGTCCAGTGTCCCAATATGCCAAACAGTCCACCGCCTTCAGAATGTTAGAGGAGGAAAGAGAACAGCTCACATCGCAAGAAATGACAATTGACGTGTGTACAACAGGCATACAGCACTAAATATGCTGTGAATGTGTACAGTACACCACCAGCTGGCATGACAGTCTTTACAGTGACAACATCTGTACAGTTGGGTCACTACTGGCCTGGCTGACAGTCCTTACAGTGTTGACAATATGTACAGTAGGGTCACTACCAGCTGTAAGAACAGACATTACAGTACCAACAAACCACAAATTATGGCTTGTATTACGTGATACAAGGTTTTATGGTGCATACATACCCCTACAAGGTTTTAGAGCTGCTAGGAACAAACACACATGGACTCAAAGACAGACAAACTAACACATACATGAAGACGCATGCATGGACATGCACACGTGTCATGAGCATGCAAACACAAACTTACCTACGATCTCGCCCACTCCAATCATCATACCAACCAACCCGGCAACAGATGAGTCCTCCAAAGTGCGAACTAGGAAGAATGGAAAGGAGAACTCACACACACACACCTCTATCAACAACTCACTATTGTATGTATGCTGCATGTAGTACACACAGTACAACAGCAGTGAGTCACATGATGTCCGTGTGACTGTGTCCTAACCAGCTATAGTGCCATAGACTCCACTCCAAAACGTCAGCTCAAGACCTGGAGCAAGGAAAAAAGTACATGTATGCATATGCTGTACAAACATGGATACTATGAACAACAAAACAAAAACAAATCAAAGCAATAACAACAACAAATGAACTTGCATTCAAATTTGATTAACTATGCTTTTTTAAAGACAACATTCTTAACACTTATGTACTGTATGTACAATTGAAACTGCTATTAAGATCACCCGTCCTAAGTGACTACCGTATATGTTCTAATTTTTCGTCAGAGCAAGGTTCAAGGAAAAACTGTAATTTAGAAAAAAATTGGTCGCGAATCCTGACCTGACGAACAAATAGAAAATTGTTACGAATATTTAGAATTGCCGATGACTGATTGGAACAAAATAAAATGGCTGCATTTAGCCTGAAAATCCTTGCTCCCATTTGTGGATACCACATGAATTAAGAGTATTGGAAGCCTAGCATTTTGAATTGTGTTACTTTTGGAGGTTAGAACGGTATGTACAGTATGTGACTATCATATTACATTGAAACCGTCTAAAATCAGCCGTACGCGTACACACGTACAAATGATATTTTGCTGTATTCTATTTCCCATCGAACAATCCTCACGATCGCTTTGCAGTTGTTGCTTATTGAGCAGGAGTCAACTTTGAAGTAGTAGGCATTGACAGAATACCCTATATAATATTATAAAGAAGGTACGTAGCTAACGAAGACATCTGATGAAAAATTAGAACGGATGCCGAACATTTTGAATGCGTCACATTCGTCATCAATTAGAACGTTCCCGGACCTATCTTGAGGCAGTGACGAATAATCAGGTCGACGAAAAATTAGAACATATAAGGTATTACAGGACGATCCACACTGTCACTCTACTGTGATGTACAGTACATCATGATGCATATACATACAATTTAGTTCATCCATAGGCTTAATAATAATATGTATTTATCATAATAATAATATAGTATTATTATGGTAAATACATACAATATACACAGTATGCAAATACTCACCCGTGTACACAAAGCATACCACAAGAAGGCCCATTTTAACTGTAAACAGGATTTGAAATGAGCGCACTATTGCAAGGGGACAAACAAAAAATCACATATTAAACATACGCTGTTAGCGACCACAGAGGCATTCTTCCTACCAAAATCCTTCACAGCTGTCTTGAAAAGTTTCTTGAACTTTAATGCATATGAAATGTGTTCGAGGTTTTCTTCATCCTTGATGATGTCCTTTCTACTCAGAGCAAGTTAAAAAAACAGTGAACTTACTCTCAATGCGACAGGAACTGTGTATGCTGTGTAGACATTACACACTGTGTAGACATTAGACCCTGTGTAGATACTACACAGTTTAGACATTACACACCATCTAGACATTACACACTGTGTAGATAACACACTGTGTAGATACTACACACAGTCTAGACATTACACACCGTCTAGACATTACAAACTGTGTAGATACTACACACCGTCTAGACATTACACACTGTGTAGACACTACACACTCTATTGAAATTATGCACAGTGTATACTATGTGAACATTACACACTGCAATGTCTTACGTTGTTTGTGAAAGTGATTTTTGAGTTTCGCCTACCAATGGTTGCACATCAGTGCCAACTTCTGAAGACAACACCTAAGTGAGGATGAATATGAACACAAAAATGTCTCCTAACATCAAATTGGATATTCTGTCTACCCTTAAATCAATTTGTGAGGACTTAACTACATTACCCAGTAACAACTTCCCTATACCAACAAACAACTTCAAGGACATCACCTCCAAATTAACCTCTTCATTAGCGCGATCATCCTTCTTGTTCCTTCTTATCAAAATGAATGTCAACACTCCAATAACACCCAGCCCAGTCAGGGTGGAGTAGAGTATGATATTTGCTGTAGAGCCTACACAGGAACAAAACAGACAAAGAATATCAATACCTATTACCAACCTCTGGGGCCAGTGGAATGAATTCTATTTCAGAACTTCCACTTGTAGGAGATTAATACTCTAAACAAGAGGTTGTTGGGATAAGCATGTTCAATTGATGTATCCAGAAATCTGAGCTTAGCAAGTTTTACTCAAGTGGGCTACCCTGCTCTTGTTTCCCATCATCACATCATGATATAGAGCAGAGGTACTATGCATGCACACCATAGTCGAAACTGTGCCATCACTTTGTAAATGATGTAACTCACTGAAGCAAATTTGACTGTTAGACGAGTGGCTGTTTGGTGAAATGAAGTGGACAAAGAGGTAGTAATAGAGGTTCCCTAAGACCAAGCTGGGTGTGGAGAAGAGAAAAGGAAACAGGTGACATGACAGTCACATGACAGGTCCATTGTACAGACCACCTGCATGTGAGCATTTACGTACACATCTGTCCCAAAACAGAACTCGGAGATAAAGTACAGCAATACTCAACACCCTTTATTTGAGAAACCTTTTGATTTTTGGGAGTATTTAGAATTTAAAGGCAGTTTCAACAGTTTTCTTGATGTTGGTTTCTTTCTAAACGTTTCGATCTTGAGGGTTGGCATCAGCAGGAATGAAGATGATACCCGTTGATGACAACTGTCAGTTTAGAGAGAAAACATGAAGAAAACTGTTGAAACTGTGTTTTTAAACACTCCAATAAGCCCCTGCAAGGATTACTCAAAGAAAATGAGTTTAAAGGAGCCAGAAATTATTATTGTGTTTATTCTTAAAACGTCACATTTTATAGAAAATAGCTCTACCGAAACACATGTACGTATATGACAATTTAAGCATCACTTGCATACAATCTGTACAGAAACACAAATGATACAAAAAACAATCAGAAGATAACACCAGTGCATGCAGTACTTACGTACCTTGATTCAAGCATGAGCCAAAATATGCCTGAATTCCTCCCAACTGTGTCCGGGTTCGAGTTTGCAAAGAGAACCTGTCCCTGTGCTGTCCATAGAACTACAGAAGTAACACAGAACCATGTAGGCCATCATGCACACCCAGTGGGGTTGTTTTGTGGGAATTCCCCCAGTTGGATCATTGTCACTCACCACCTCCTGCTGCTCCTAGAATGGCCGATGTGACGAATATTGTTGGTATCAATGGTCGGATTAATGCTCCAATCAACAGACTACACAGATAAAAAGAATTTTACTCATTCATTCAAAACCTGGTACAACTGGGATAGCCCCTCCCACTAAAACTAGTGTAATTCATGCACCCACACATACACACATACACAGACCTCACATACACATTACACGAAGGTACACCCACACACTGTACACATGTACGTACATGCATACACTGTACACACACATACACACACGCACACACACACACACACATACACAGACCTCACATACACATTACATGAAGGTACACCCACACACTGTACACATGTACGTACATGCATACACTGTACACACACATACACACACGCACACACACACACACACACACACACACACACACACACACACACACACACACACACACACACATGTATACGGCCCCCAAACACACCAGTAAGCCCCTCCACAAATAATGAGGGATAGCTTCTGTCCGAGGAGTCCTGTTATTGGCGGTGACAACCAGGTGAAGACCGCAACAAAGAAATAAATGATGCACAAGCTGACGGAGAGAATCAAGAAAATAGAAAGTAAGTCCATTCAATATCATCCTCATTTATGGATTGCCCCTGTTTGTACGAATCAAGATTTACATGCCAAACTCATGGGTACACGCCATTATGATTAAATAAAATCACAGACACTCTAAACTACGTAGTTTAGAGTGTCTGTGATAAAATTTAATTTGTCATTTGTGTGTACTCTCTCCCACACCCACTCACCTGTAAAAGCCGACGTGGTCTATAAACAAATACAGAAATGGATAAAATACTTAAAGGTTAATCACACGATGACCAATAGACATCAACAGCCA
>OZ026556.1:4135000-4150000 GCA_964020155.1 Chondrilla cf. caribensis | reverse complement strand
TTTGAAGGTTCCAGCTCACACATGCAGAATGCATGTAATACAGCAAAGATGATAAGTATTACAATATTAATGTCATTGTTGATACAAATTATACATTACATACAAATAAGCAGTCCTGTTTACATGTCACCTAGAAATAATCTAATGGATAAAATGAAATACAAATAACAATGTTGATATACATACACTTTACACAGTTCAAAGTGTATCCCATACCACCAAGGTATACCAAAAGAGAGAATATTATAAAAGAAAGGTATACACATATGGCTGTACAGAGCATATAAATAGATTCCCAGCAAGCTAGAGAAACCAGTTAAAAGTCATACCAGTTTGTTCTTCAAACAGTTTCGAACAGTTATGAAATGTGTGTTTCAAGTTGGTCACAATGTCTTCCTCGATCGATGGATGTTCTCTTCCCTTCCCTTCTCCGAGACAAGTCATCTCCCCCTGGATCTCCTGGGCACAGTAGAACCCCTTCGATGCATTGTACACAAAGTGATCTTCATGAAAGTAGGGCTTCAAATTAAGAAAAGATTCCAGATCTTTCATTGTATCGTAGGGATTTCTTGCAAAAGTGTTGCCGTCCACAATGTGGATTTGTTCCCTGGGGAAGTACCTCAGCCAATTAGCCATGTGAACACAATACATACTAGCCTGAATGAATGCATTATCATGGTTGATGGATGCTTTGCCTAGTTGCGTTCTCGTGTACAAAGCCTCCCTCAAGGTGGGCACCCTCCCTCCTCTAACTCGTTGCTTTTCGCTGATTTGAACATAGTCTGACACAACTCTCTCAATTGGATCTCTGACGATCAGCACCAGTTTTACATTTGGCTGGAAAGTGTGGATCAATCGCGGAGCTCTGTAGGTCACAAAATAACCCGGAGTCTTCTCTACGAGAAGTTCATTCTGCTCTACAGCCGGCAGCTGTGCTAGGTAATGATTGATTCCGAGCTTCACGTTATCTGGCTGGTCAAAGAAATGCAGTTCCCGGCGAGCACTCCGTACGTCGGGATGAAGAGAGAGGAAGTTGATAAGAGCACGGGTCCCGCCTTTCTTGACCCCGATGATTAGAGCGTCTGGAAACCTCCTTTGAGCGCGGGAAGTCATACTCGTAGGTCTTTCTTCTCCAACGTATGGTCCGTGACAGGGAGGAAGAACACACTTGCGGATCGTTTGAGACATAGGGGAAGAATTGGTAGATGTTGTTATCGTGTCAGAACGTTTCTTCTGTAACGTCTGGCAAATACCCGGCCACGTATTTGCATGTGGGCGTATTTGCAGGAGAAAAATTATTAGAGAAAATGCTATCCAACACAGAACATTTCCGCATATGAAATACTTCCTATAACCCATGCTTGGATTCTATGATTAAACCGCGTGCACGGACGACACTGATACAGACAAAGAAGAGTCGACTGTACATATCCGTGGAACATCATTAGGAGGCCATTTTCTTGAGAATACGGAATTTTACTGAAAAACATTGTTTACTCTGGGCGTGGCCGAAGTTTATTCTATGCCCCCTTAATTTTAGTTTGAGCAAATCTAAGCTTTTGATAGTCAACTTTGATGTATAAGTTTTCAATCTCTCTTGTATTTTCTCCATTGGAGGGTCAGCCATGAGTATTAAATCTCTGCGAAAGATTATTCGTTCAGCAAGAAAGGGTTTGTGTCAATCCTGCTCCAGAACGGAATATCCCCAACTCGAAGCTGCAGGGGCGGGACATATTGGATGCCTCATATACACGATCGAAACGCAAGGCCTTCGAGTGCGAGATCAAAACAACGTATCTGCTGTACACGTTGCTGCGAGGAAGAACCAAGTAGAAGTTCTCGTTTATCTCGTCGAAAATGACCTAATCAGCGATCTTTTCAGAGCCAGGAATGGCGCTACGCCAGCTCACGACGCAGCCGGAACGGGAAGCCTCGACTGCCTTCGTTACCTCCTCATCCACACGGCTTGTACCGCCCACGACAAAGACTACTCCGGTCAGACGCCCCTTCATTGGGCTGCGATGTTTGGCCACCTGCGAATCGTGATATGGCTGGTTAACGACAGCAATGCTACCATCAATTCAGTCAACAAGCAGGGACTCACACCTATCCACTTAGCAGCGCAAAAGAATCACCTCGATGTTCTTCAGTGGCTCATCAAAATTACCTACAAGAATCATCCCAATCCACTGGAAGTGGTAAACCAGAGATCAGGACAGGGCTGCACGCCACTTTTCCTGGCAGCGTCTGAGGGACACATTCAGATAGTAAGGTGGCTGGCAGAAAAGGCTGGTGGGGATCCAACGATATTCTCGTATGCAGGTGTGGCTCCACTGCATGCAGCAACAGCCCTCGGTCACAGCGAATGTTTGAAGTACCTCTTCCAGTTCGGTTTGGCTTCATCACCTGGTGGACTTAGAACAAGGGACGGATCATCTGCTATTCACATGGCAGCACGCTGTGGTAGGTTGCCCTCAGTGTGGCATTATTGTTGGTTTGTAACGCCAATGTTTGATTAAATTCATGACAGTAAATTCGTATGAGTACGTAAATCTTTTAATTTTATCGCATATTAACTTTCCTATCAGTTAAGCTCTTGCTATTTTACACTACTGATCCACATGAATATGCAACAATTGCTAATGCTGTACATGCAATGTCTTGTTCCCATAAGTTATAGTTTTGTAAATTGCATCCTTATAAATATAGGAAGCTATGTGTAAGCTTATGAACTACTGTCTATAATATCTGTAGTCAATTTCAGAGTGGTTGTTCTGATGGTAAATGATAAATGATACAATGTAACTGAGAATGAACGTATTTTAATGTATGTACACCTGTAGTAGGTGATCAGTGTACAAGTATGTCATATGTAGCTTGCATTCATGCTATGTCATACTACATATTTGCAGCTTTGTGTTCTGGTACAGCTTATCCTGAGACTGAGTGTTTGACAACTAATGTCCAATTGATCAGTTCCATACGTTTCTATTAGGATTCCATTGTGAAACTCATGCAATGTAATGTTTATGTATATATTTATTATATATCTAATGATGCTTCATTTCGCCTTTATTCATAATTAATATCTCTTTCCCTATTGACTGTGTTTATGGTAAGTTTATGTACTCGTCTATGATATAACATCATTAATTTTTGGGGTAAAGTGATCTCCAATTTTTTCAACACATCCTGAGAATTTTTTTTATGTTCACAGTCTCATAGTGCAATCCCCTTCCAGAATATTAGGCACATGAAATTCAAAGTCCTAAGGCCTTATTTGTTGAGGGACAAAGACAGAGTTGAAACTTCTATTTTTTGTACTTTAAACCTTGTCTGCAGGCTTCTAAAGTACTATGTTATGAGTGTTTTTCCTTATCTCACACAGGTAATGTCGAAGTAGTCAAGTGGCTGTTATCGCAGAAGGAAATTAGTGGAAGCGAGAAAGATCACACACACTATACACCCTCACACGAAGCCGCTGAACAGGGGCATTTCAGGTTAGCTTTAAATAGTGTGATCTCATCACCCTTATCAGCGGAGCCGTGATCGTCTAGTGGTTAGGACATTGCGTTGTGGCCGCAATAACCCAGGTTCGAATCCTGGTCACGGCATTTTTTTTTCACTTTTTTTTTCTTCAATAACTCTTGAATTCGCTACCAAATGCGACTGAACATGTACCTTATAATACTTAAAACTGGTACAGTGGAGATATGAATGCCTACAGAATTCACACTCTCAGAGTGATACCATCTATACTTTGAGTAGATGAATTGCCTGCCCATTTTTATGCTGGGAAACCCACTGTGCAGTTGTTGGAGCATGGGCTAATGACAATTATGCTGGTTTACCATTGATGTCACCGAAGACATGAGTGATTACTAAGTAATATTGTATAGGAGCAATTCTGAACATGTATATGTATGTAGAATGTATGCCCGATTTGTATTCTAAACTTGGCCTATGTAACCAAAGTGGGCTTCTCAAGGTATGAAACATGGCATCTTTATAGACAGTTTTGTTAAAATCCACATCATATGAGTGCTAATTGATCACTTACTGGTGCCAGCAACTGGAAGATGGAAGGAGTTGTAATTAAAAATGGCAGTTAGCTGTCTGGGAAAAAGTGAAGAGCAACTCTATGAAAACATTGAGATGGGCATTTTTGACCTACAAAGGACACTTCCCAGTACCATATTCTCGATCAATGAGCGTTTCCGCAATGCTCTGTGCTGTATTTGTTGCTTGATGCAAAAACAAGCAAACAGATGTCTGCATTATATACTGTACGGTAGTGTCTTCATTTAACCAAGCCGTGATCGTCTAGTGGTTAGGACATTGCGTTGTGGCCGCAATAACCCAGGTTCGAATCCTGGTCACGGCATTTTTTTTCCACTTTTTTTATAGTTGAACTTAGCAACAGCCTCTGTCAGTTCTTGTAGCACATTAAGTTCTGTGTTATTTATGTGTGGTTTGTTAATATGTTGATCCTTCTTTTCTCAGAATACTGAGATTCCTGTATGATCAGGGTATCAATGTGGATGCTGTAGACATAAATGGATACACACCGTTTGATTTAGCAGTAAGAGGCAAACATAAGCAGTGTGAAGCCTTCCTGAAAGCTGTATGCCAACCTCAAATGAATGGAAAAGTTCGGGTAAGTGTGTCACCTGTCTTACACAGCATTCAAGCGAATCTAAAATGGACCCTCTTTAATGATAGATACATCAGAATCAACCATTTTGGGTGCCTCAAAGGTGTCCTTTAACATGATGAAGATTGCTTGCTGCATTGAGGCTATTTTTTGTTTGAAAACATTTGGGAATGTAGTTTCAATCATCTTCTTTGTGCTTCCTTCTTAGACTGTCCTCCTAGATGGTTCAACCTTGGATATTATCATCAGTGATGATGAATCAATGATGATAACTCTTGGGGTTGAAACATCTGGGAGACATTATAAAGAACATTATTGGTACTGCATTTCAAAATGCTTCAAAAGCTAATTTTTGTCTCAAACAAAAGAAAGAGTTTCCTTTGTGAGGAAGTGATTTTGTTGCACCCTGTAAAACAGTTTCAGTGAACATTTCCTCAGACTACAACAAGCTATTATAGTGCAACCTCCATAATCTGGAACGTCTATAATCCAACATCTCTAATCAGACCAAATCCTTGGACACTTCTGTCATTACAAGCTGTACCATTGAAAACTTCATTATCTGACAACCTTTGTAATCTGACATGTCAGATTATCAAGGTTCTACTTTAGCTGTGCAACTCCACTACTGTCATGATTGTTTCGATATAAAAACGATGTATAGTACAATACTAGGTAAATGTCCATTTTGTCAAATGTTTCCATTGCATTCAAAAAACTTCGTGAGGTGTAAATGGGGGTATTACTGGGCTCACTCTTTGCTGTTGTTTCATACAGCGACCTGTGGTTAGAAGAGAATCAACAGGAAACAGTCATTTGGATAATGTGAGTTGTTAAATTCTCAAAACTCTACGTAACACATTATCGGTTTTATTTCACTTGTTGTTTGTTCTTGCTCAAGTATGGGATGGATCCCCTCGACGATGTGACCACCCAACTCACCCTGGACATGGAGCAGACACTTACTCATAGCACTTCTGAAGAGTTTCCTGTGAGTTGTGTCCTGAACTGAAACCAGCACTTCTTGTCGACTGTGAACCCTGTGTTCATTGCATGCTCCAGTATGTAAGATTGAGTACACCTGATTGAGTACACTTGTTACATTCCAAGTATATAATCAGAGGTTTGACCACTCCAGTGAATATGGTACCTGTACAGAAGAAGGTTTAGTATGCAAAAGTGACTTTCTGTTCCCAGTGTGTGTTTGTGGGGAGCTATGGTAGATGATCTATCCTGGAGTTTGTAGAAGTACATCGAATGTTCCATGTTTAAACTCTCTCACAAAATTCTTTAAAAAAACAATGATTTCCCAATTTTTGTTTAAGTGTGTCTTTTTGTACGTAAGTGTATACAGACCAAGATGGCCGACGTCTTCACATTTTTTCTCAGACCCTTCGTGATATGATGGATGAAGAAGAGATCAAACATATCAGACCATCCAACACTGAAGGAAATCTCGAACAACTGAAAAAAGTAAGATTCGTCTTATACACTGCACTGTGCAAGTTACTGTTTAATGGCTAGGTGATGTAATCGTACTTGATCCTGCTTATGAAGGAGCATGAAGCTCAACGGAAGAGAAAGGACATGGCTGTCAAATTGCAACAAGAACAGCAACACCGGAATCTCATCTTAGCAAAGAAGAAAGAGGAGCAGAAGAAAGCACAGGAAAAAATCAGAGAAAGGTTTCTCAAAGACAGTCCTGTAATCCCAGAAATGGATGAAGTTGAAGAGTACATTGCTAAAACAGACCAGAGTGTTGTACGTTTGCATAATCATCATTGTTTTGTGCATTTGAACTTAAGATTGGCTATTTGCTACAGGAGAAGAGACGTCCCAGCCTTGTTGAAGAAAGGAAGAGTGCATTCGAAGTGGATGTGTACGTTCCTAGCACTTTATATTATGTCATGTTGTATCGTTTTTCCCTCCTGTCTGCATTTTGCTATGTAATGGGTGTGCCGTGTAATAGCATGCTGATTCCAAGGCTACAGCCATTTATATCAAACTCGCTCAACCCCTAACCCCATTCTCTGCATGCTGTAGATGCGTGCATACAAATTATACCAATGTACCTGTATCTTGGAATAATTATAACTGCTGTTACATTCACTGTAATTGTGTGTGCATGGTTCTAAAATATTTACAATAACTTGATTTCAATGTTTTCTATGCGCAGAGAGGAAGAAGTTAAAACACCAAAAAAGAAAGGGTTTTTAAGCCGATTGCGAAAATCTGTTAGTCCATCTCCGTCTGTATTTAAGCAGCCAAATAAGGACGTACCACATGAGCGTCATGTGATTGTTGTGGAGGAGAAGCCAGAGATGAGTGGTACAAAGACCACTCCTCACAAGAAGACTCACGTACCGAAAGAAACCAAACCACCAACCTCAAAAGAAATGAAGCATCGAACCTCAAAAGAAAGCAACAATCCTGAATCAAAAGAAAGCTCTCAAGGTGTATTACTGGAGAGTGAAGGAAGCTCAACATCTCTTATCAGCAGTAGGTCCGGGAATTCCTCTAAAAGCGGTAAGAAGCCGAAACGCAGACAATATGTTGAAGGAGGAAAGTGGATTGAATCAGGTGAGGCAGTGAGAGCTGGGATGAAGTGGACATACAGTGATTTGTCTGACTCACCAAGTGGGAAGAGGAGACGTCCCAGAGTCAGGAAACTAACACCAGCACCTCAACCCATAAGAAGCAGACTAGCCGAGCAGAATGTGACTATTCCCAAGCTGAACTTAGATGACGTAGGCAAACCTTCCAAAAGTGGGACAAAACAATCGAACAAAGGGGTTTCCCCTAAGGCTCTTTCATCTGCACTGACTGCCAGTTCGAAGCAGCCGAAATATACAAGACAAAGTTCACAAGATGATAGCAGTCCTCCTCCCTCCCCCACACTGGCAGACATTGAAGACGAATTGTCGAAAATGGAAAACACCACACTTGCCCTCCAGAGACCTCCCATGGCATTGGGACGTGTATTGATACCAAAGCAGACGTCTGAATATGATGATGAAGAAGAGGATGAACTCTCAGACTTAAGCAACGAAGAAGAAACCGAATCAGAAGAAACAGAAGAAGAATCTTCAGGTGAAGACAGTGGCAGCACGGCTAGCAGTGATTCAAGTAAGCAGCAGCGTTTGAAGATGAGGCATCCACCTAGACCTGTGGTGGGGCTGAAGGCAGGTCTGATACGAGGTGGGTTGCTGGGTTCGAGGCCTGGAAGCAGTGCAGGTGGATCTCCTCGTAAGATGCTATCAGGGGGATATTCAAGGCTGCAACGTCGAAGGGTGATACGACTGTCAACCATCCATGAGGACCCCGTAGAGGAGGAAAGACTAGATGTTCAGAAGGAAATGGTGAGTCCACCCATCAGGAGTTTGTGTATGTACATTTACCCATAGTCTTTGTAGCCGGACTCGGTCCTCCATTTAATGTTTAAAGGCATTTATGTGGAGAATAGAGTGGTGTCTCGACAAGACTAGACTACTAAAAATACTGTTTTGTCTTTTATTAATTCCAGTATCTTTCTGCGGAAGAGAGAGCAGTGATTCACCACCGAGAAGTCCTGTTGCAGAAAGCCTATGCAGCATGGCAGAAATACATGTTCATTATGAAGGCAGCAGTGAGTGTACTTACCTGTGTGGTTTGCATAACCATGGTTTATTGCTCCTAATTCTGTTTTAGAAATCAAAGGCTGCTGTTATGGCAAGACAAAAGAAAAGAGGTATGTTTTCTGTCCTTTGTATAGTTATTGCATTTGTTGTTGTTGTTGTTGTTGTGTGTATATACATGCCTATGTGTACATATGCATATCTATGTGTGTTTGTGTGTGTGTGTACAATGTGTGTGTTTATGTCCATGTCTGCATTTATGTTTGTGTTAAAATTACATGTGTATGTTGTGTGCGCTTGTATGTGAAAGTGTGTGTGTGTGCAGTATGCTTTGTACATAAATGTGTATGGTATTATTTGTTCTTATGAGCGAATGCTTCGGTTCTTACATTGCACTACATCCATCTTCTGCAGCACTGCTCAGCCGCTTCTTTGATGCCTGGTTGAACTATACAATAGTGGAGAGGTTCAATGTGGTCTCGCAGGAGGTTGAAGAGATTCTTGAGGAGGTGAAGCCCATTTCTAAATCAATTGAGAATACCTCAAGCACTAAGCAGAGCGGACTGGAACAAGTGGAATTCAAGAGTCTGTCAGCAATAAAGAATCGATTTCCCACAGGTGGTCGTGAATTGAGTCACACACCCAAACAGGTCAAGGTTACTCGTACTTCAGTGGTGGAGAAGGAAGATCCTTTCAACCGAAAAAAAGAGAAGGAAGGAGCACCCCAACCTATCTTAGAGTCTCCTAAACCTAAAACAGCGCAAGATAGAGGCAATCCTATCCCAGCACCACAGCAGCAGGTATCCCAATCACAACCTGAGCCAAAGGTACTGAACTGATGTATGTCGGCAAATGTACTGTACTGGTGTGTGGAATGAATGTACTGTACTGGTGTGTGGAGTGAATGTACTGTACTGGTGTGTGGAGTGAATGTACTGTACTTGTGTGTGGAGTGAATGTACTGTACTGGTGTGTGGAGTGAATGTATTGTACTGGTGTGTGGAGTGAATGTACTGTACTTGTGTGTGGAGTGAATGTACTGTACTGGTGTGTGGAGTGAATGTACTGTACTGGTGTGTGGAGTGAATGTACTGTACTGGTGTGTGGAGTGAATGTACTGTACTGGTGTGTGGAGTGAATGTACTGTACTGGTGTGTGGAGTGAATGTACTGTACTGGTGTGTGGAGTGAATGTACTGTACTGGTGTGTGGAGTGAATGTACTGTACTGGTGTGTGGAGTGAATGTACTGTACTGGTGTGTGGAGTGAATGTACTATTATAATACTGGTTTGTAGAGTGAATGTATGAATGAATTGTTTGCCTGCAGAGATTTAGCTTGTTTACCTTGCTTGTTGATGTTTGTTTGTTTCTTTCTCAGTCATACCAGCGAAAGACTTCATTCAGAATGTCTCACAATGAGGTTAGTCAACAAGAGAGCATGCTCTGTTTGTAGAGTTGCTAGTCTGGTTGAGTAGACAACCCTGTACGAACATGTACAAGTGAAGGGTGATATCTTGAGCATTTCCTATGCTCTGGAAACTCTTGTACTTTTGTGGTCTGTCTTGTTGATGCAGTATTAGTCATGATAGTTTTTAGTTTGTGTGTCTATATATTCTGCAGAAATCACAAATGTACCTGGAGTGGCTCAACGACCATCTCATCCCTCTTGGTTTATCAGCGAATAATCTCACCACAGACATTTCTTCAGCTGTGCCTGTCTTGACTGTATTGACTGTAAGTACATGTGTGTGGGATGGTACCATTATTGTCCATGTGTACAGGGGGCACCAAGATTGCCCATATATGTATGACAGGGACACCATGGTTGTGTAGGCATATTAGTATATTTCTGTTTTTGGTGCTACAGAATTTAAGTGGCCGTAAAATGCCTCAATATCATCGCAATCCCAAACTTTTACCACAACTCATGAATAATTGGAAGTTGGTTCGAGATGAAATGGAATACCTAGGAATGAAGACAATGGGCATTGAACCTGAAGGTAGTCAAATGATGTAACCATTCAGTGTTACTGGAGTTCGTGTGTGTGTGTGTGTGTGTGTGTGTGTGTGTGTGTGTGTGTGTGTGTGTGTGTGTGTGTGTGTGTGCGCGCGCGTGTGTATGTGCATTTCAATGTGTGTGTGCAAATAGTGTACACATGGTTGTGTGCATGGGTATCATATACGTATGTCTACTTTTGTTATTCAATGGACTGCTACTCTCTCTCCATCTGCGTAGACCTAAGCAAACAAGACGAAGCTGTCATTCACCTTATGTTTAATGTCATTCTCAAGTGGTACAACAGTACCAGTAGGTGAACAGGTAGCACACAGGTCCACAGGTCCAATGAAGTCACTTTGCATGTGTCAAATTGCTTTAATTCACACCTTTTGTACACTTTTTAATTATACATTTGCATGATTCGTATTCCACGTCAAATTGACAATTAACTATCCTTATATTATTATAAATAGTTTGCGCATGTACAGTATTTGCAAATTATTTCAAATTGTTTTATTAAAGTGTGTTATTATTATAGCTGTTTTATCACTGTTTTTCTGTGAGCCAAACATGTACATATACACAATATATCACTTGCAGTGTTGAAGATAATGTATTCAATTAACACGTGTAGTAATTAGCTATAGCATATTCATATGTGTGGTTTAGTCACTGCTCGGTCATGCATGCATGCAAACAGTTATACCAAACAACTTATGTCAATAGATCAGTCAGCTGCTGTGTGGGTACCAATTTCAATTGATCCCTGAACTTGTTAGATCTACTCCCTGCTTTGCAATATTGCATGGAGGACTCATTAACACGAATAGGAATATAAGCAGATTATTGTCTCTCCTAGCTGCTGTGTATACGTATGCACTTCCGATGGTTATTTCCTGCCCCTCACTTCAATATCGGAAGCTCATTACAGACTTATAACGACTTCCTATTTATGCATGATATTGTTCATATGACTTGTGCTGTTGAAGCATCCATGGTTGAAGGGAGGAGCGCAAACAGAAATGTTATCCAAGAAGTGGAAGGCATATAATATATTTATATTGGGGCTGGGATGCTTCCTTGTGTTCACCGCCTTTCAAACGTCAGCAAATGTGGAGGTACGTCCCGACATAAGCTAGGGGAGAGCGGGTAACTGGCGGTGGGCGATCTAGACGTTCGGTGATATGCTATCGATGGTGATATTGACCTGCGTATGAGCAATTACCTTGGAAAATTGAAGCACCTGTTCATGGTTATATTACTGGCACGAGCTTGCGTCAATAGCTTAGTGTTAAGAATGTTCAATGCTATGAATTTCAAGATTATTCCCCGCCAGTCCGAGTTACCCTCTCTACCTTACGCGTGGACACTTGCACATTATTCAGTATCTTCGTGAGGTTGTGAAATTAACATGCCGTTCAGAGCCATTTCCTGGCCAAACGTAAACGGTTCATTTCGTTTCTTTCTCTCGGTACAGACCACCACAGTCAGTATCTTCTTCTCCAACCACTGCAACCCGAATTCGGTGAGTCTAGAGTGTGTGCCCTCTACATTCGTGTGGGCTATTGTTACTACCAATTCCTCTTTCCTACCAATCCCACAGAGTGATCTCATATCTTATGGAGGTACGTACGCATGCATCTATTTTGCACAACCTGGGTCACTTGTAGACCAGGCTTTGCCGTTGAATTGCTCCTTTAATGCAAATAATAATAATTGAAACACAATAAAGTTAATGTACATAAGTTGAATTTCATTGGCTGCATGTTTTGTATCAATTAGCTTGTTGAATATTTCTCTATCACCTGTTTCTACTCTTTTAACAGATAGTCTTGGTTTTTACAGGTGAGTTGCTTTATGTAATTGCATTACACTGTCTAAGTTATTCTTTGATATAGCGTATGGCGTCATATATATAATGTTTTCTGTGTGAATGTATAACTTGTAAATTGCATTTTTACATCTTTTGTTTTTATAGCCTGTGTATAAATTATGCCATCAACTCCGTGTTCACCCTAACTGGACCACCCCTCATTGCTATCTTTGGCGAAAAACTGTCTATATTTGTGTCATCAGCAGTGTACTGGTGAGAGTACTAGTGGAGTAGAGAGTACAAGAGTGTATGTGTACATTGTACACTTTTGGTTGTGTGCTTAGCTCCATTATAGCAGCCCTGATTCGGCCATTGGTGGGGACGATATTTGCTGGTTCTGCACTATCTGGGGCAGGAGGGGGTGTGTTGATCTGTGTACAGTGTACAGTGTCCACAGACATTTACGTATGTATTCACTTACAAATGCACACACACACACACACACACACACACACACACACACACACACACACACACACACACACACACACACACACACACACACACACACACACACACACACACACACACACACACACACACACACACACACACACACACACACACACCGACTTGCACTTACCCACAGAGATTGTCCCTCCAATCTGATGCACAGTGATGTGGACAACACAAGGATACATATTATTGAAAAACTCTAATGAAGATTCCATCGACAGGAACACTGCCGTATTCTGGGTGATGCTGCAGGCTAGGTACCATTCAGCACACACAACTACTATTCACATTGTTGTGTTACTGAAACTGAATGAATGCTATGTAGAATTGTGAGTGTATTTCTTCTTATCAGTTTTGTAGTTGGGAACCTGTTCTATTTCTTGTTCATTTTCCTGCATAATACACACGATCCAACAAAGACAATATGTATTAGTGAGTTGTTGTGGCTCGTACCATACATTAATGTGTTTGGGTCCTTGATTGACCTGTAACAGTATGTGACACACTTGTTGTTGTGACCCTACACATTGTTCTACAGTGGAACCTCTTTATAAAGGACATATTGGGACCAGGTAATTTGTCCACTGTAGAGAGGTTGTACACTCTTTAGAGGTGGAAAATGTATTAGCACTATAAGAAAATCTATTTTGGAGGTCTAAGAAAGTGTCCTTTGTAGGGAGGTAATTTCTATGGTGTCCTTCATTGGGAGAGTCCTTTAATAGGGGTTCCACTGTACATTGTATCTTAAGGCTTGCAGTAATGTGTGGTGTGTTACGTTCATTGCACTTGTTCTTGTAGGTTGGGAGACAAATGCGATAATATATTCTGTCCTCACTGGTATTGGATTGCTGGGGGCCACCTCTTTCCTGTTCATCCGCTCGGACAAGAAGATCAAACCGGGAACAGAGAAGGTGAGACCGACTCACTCTACACATGTATATTGTACTGAGGACACCGTAGAAGTATTCCTATCTCTGAGTGTATAACATAGGAATGTGTCCTACTGAGACATACATGTATGTGTGTACATATGCAGCATATGGTGTGCAGTATGTCTGTACATAATATGTGTGTACACTGTATGTACTGTACGTACCATTTACCTGTATATTGACTATATACGTATGTACATGTACTGCAATATACATATTGTTTGTAGGAGCCTTTGATGAAAGCAGTGAATGTTGACGCATTGAATACATCTGATTTGACTCTGTCACAAGAGAGGTGGGTTGTATGCATGGTGTAGGAGTGAGTTGTGTACATGGTGTAGGAGTGAGTTGTTTACATTTGTAGGAATGAGTTATTTGCATGTTGCAGGTGTGAGTTGTTTGCATGTTGTAGGAGTGAGTTGTTTACATGTGTAAGGGGTGAGTTATTAGAATGTTGTAGGAGTGAGTTGTTAGTCTCTATTCACTCTTTCCAGTACTCTTGATGAGAAAATGACAGTGAAGGAAACATTAGCGAAAGCTTGGAAAGATTTCTGTACGTGTGAATGATAGAATCTGTCCATTTCTCAGTATATTGTATTTGTTTCCTGCTGTTCATACATTCCCATATATTGTGTATGCTTTATCCACAGTAAGCTAGTAAACAGGAAGTAAACATGATCTTTCCGTATTTGTGCCTTGTGTTGAGTGTGTGTACATACCTCACTACCTCACTCAGTACTGACCATCAAGTTGATGTTTACCAAACGAATGTTTCTTCTGAATATCACCTGTTGCTACATTGGTGAGTCGGCTCTTCTTCCCATGTACAAGAAGATTGTGTATAGTATATACGTACATACATGGTTGTTTACTAGTGTAATAATGTACAAACATGGTTGTTTACTAGTGTAATAATGTACAAACATGGTTGTTCACTAGTGTAATAATGTACATATATATATATATATATATATATATATATATATATATACCCAATGTACAGAGAATATGGTGATGATACATTTGTGTGTTGTTTGGTGCTTCGATTTTAGGACTAGAATGGGCATTTTGGAGTGGAATCATCGGAACACTTGCTTGTACGTTGTATTGTACTTGTATGTTGTGGAGGAGTAGAGTTCCACAGGGACTGTCCCTGGCAAAAGTATTGTTACACAGGGAAGGTCCCTGTTCAAAGAAGAGTTGCACAGGGACTGTTTCTGTTTGAAATCCTGCCAAAAACCAGTCCAACTGTCACCTGCATTATCAGCATGATAGAACTCCTCTTGCTCTTCCAGCACGTACTCTGCAGAAAGCTGAATATGCAGGCTTGATTGGGATTGCTGTTGGCCTGGGAGAAATGTTCAGTGAGTTCATGTCCAAGTTACAACCACTACTGTCTTCAGCCTGTCTATATGTACGTATGTATAATATACATATGTGCATAGAATGTGTATATGTACAGTATGTATGGA
>OZ026556.1:4012500-4132500 GCA_964020155.1 Chondrilla cf. caribensis | reverse complement strand
GTGTGAGAACACATTATGACATTATGTTACCTAAAGACTCATGACAGATTCTAATGGAAACGAAGTTCTTTCAGTTTTTACTAGCCGAAGAAGAACGGAAAGATGACAGTAAGAAGGAATCCAAATGGAAATTACCTGGAGAAGAAGAGATCCTTCGGAAAATGCAGTCTTCGGAATCCGATATGTCAGCCCACTTACAGAAGAACTTTAATCCTAATAAACACAGACACGCCTCTGATATAGGCAGGTTCGAGCACAAACTTTTCCTGAACGAATGCCTTCGATTTGGCGGTGACAAGAGTTATGTTTATCATCCGTCTGTGTGTCTGTTGGACAAGGTGTGTGTGTGTGTGTGTGTGTGTGTGTGTGTGTGTGTGTGTGTGTGTGTGTGTGTGTGTGTGTTTGTGTGTGTGTGTTTGTGTGTGTGTGTTTGTGTGTGTGTGTGTGTGTGTGCATGTGTGTGTGTGTGTGTGTGTGTGTGTGTGTGTGTGTGTGCGTGGTGTGTGTTTGTGTGTGTGTGTATGTGTGTCCGTGCATGTGTGTGTGTTTGTGTGTGTGTGTGTGTGTATGTGTGTGTGTGTGTGTGTGTGTTCACACGTTTCAATGCTGTGTAAGATGAGAATACACCATTACATCTGGCTGCTCAGTCTGGTCTACTTGGATGTGTTGAAGTAAGTGTGTACCTGTACCAACGTATGTATGTAATGTATTGTACAATTTATATGTACAGTCGAACCTTATTAATACAAAATTACTACAGCATAAGATTATTGTTAAGTCCCTACATTTTCAGCTGATGTACACACGCATTATGTGAGTACTGTCAACATGAAATGCTTTTAGCATGGAATTGTGGAATTGTCCATAGAATTTCGCGTTAAGGAGGTTCAACTGTACATTGGTGCGTACGTGGTGTGCTTTGTATGTATGTATATTGTGTATACCTACGTATGTACGTACATGTACATACGTAAATGTATCAAGAGATTCTGTATGCACCATGCACATGTGCTTATTATCCTCTCTTCTAACGCCAACACCCAGCTTCTCTTGGCTTATGGGTCTCCGTTGTTGAGGAAGAACACTTTGGGAAAGACTCCATGTGATTTGGCATCAGATTCTGGTCAATTTGTCATAGTAAAACTACCAGAGCCCAAGATGGTGTTTGTAGTGAGTGAATGTGTAGAGTGTTGTGTGTAGTGTGCTGTGAGTGAGTGTGTAGAGTGCTGTGAGTGTTGTGTGTGTGTGTGTAGTGTGTTGTGTGTAGTGTGCTGTGAGTGAGTGTGTGTGTATGTAGAGTGCTGTGTGTATAGAGTGCTGTGTGTAGTGTGCTGTGAGTGAGTGTGTAGAGTGTTGTGTGTGAGTGTGTAGTGTTGTGTGTGTATAGAGTGCTATGTGTAGTGTGCTGTGAGTGAGTGTGTAGAGTGCTGTGAGTGTGTAGAGTGTTGTGTGTAGTGTGTCTGTATGTAGAGTGTTGTGTGTAGTGTGCTGTGAGTGTTGTGTGTGAGTGTGTAGTGTTGTGTGTAGTGTGTGTGTATGTAGAGTTGTGTTTAGTGTGCTGTGAGTGTTGTGTGTGAGTGTGTAGAGTGTTGTGTGAAGTGTGTATGTATGTAGAGTTTTGTGTGTAGTGTGCTGTGAGTGTTGTGTGTGTGTGTAGTGTGCATAGCCACTGGTCTGGTCAATACGTTCACCAACCTTGTCAAGGACATCCACGTCCATCACTGCCCACAGGACTCCCCAGCTGGGGACATTAGGCTTGAACCCGTTGATAACAACCAGAATATTTGTGGACAGAATGGCCTCAACACCCCTTTCGAAGGTGGATCAGACGAGGACTTTCAGGTATGTATGTTTGTATGTGTGTACATATTTGCTGCTGTGTGTGTTACAGCACTTGTCTGTGTGTGTCTGCCTCACTGTATGTTCTCCAGATGTTATATTCATCCATCTTATTTGTCCGTAGGATGCCTGTACAGATTTGGTTGACCAAAATATACTTGACTCAGTTGAAGTCGTTCAGCAGGTTGGAGATTCCGACAAATATATTCCAGAGCTCGAACAAAAGTCTACAGTAGAGAACACACAGGAAGGTATCCAATGTGAAGGAGACAGTTGTGATAACACTTCTACCACGCCTGCTTCCAAGCTTCCAAAGAAGTACACACCTCCACAGGCAAAGTGGGCACCTCCTAAAGAACCCACTAATCTCGTGGATAGGCTGGTGAGCATGGGATTCCCGAATCGCCACCTGAACGAGGAGCTGTTGAAGAAGCACAACAACCACATAAGAGCTGTTGTGAATGACCTCCTCGACCGCCAGAGTTGAACTTGCTGTGTGTAATTCACCTACCAACCCACAATAATAATGAAATGTTTCATAGTTTAGCACCCACACCCAAACACACACACACTGCATATTAAAATTATTGTTACGAATATCTCTATTTTAGACGTATGTATGTATTAATTTTGTGAGTGTGTTAAAATGATTTTTATAAATTTATGCTGATGCATACAACTTCATATTATGTGTATTAGTGCGTTGTTTAATGATGTTTTGTGCATTGAAAGGTAGTTACGTGGGTCAAAGGTGGGCTTCGAGGTTATTACGTTTGGCATACCTGTTATGCCCGAATTCCAGACCAATTTCTAATTCTTGGAATTTCAAAATAGGGCATCTTTTTCAAGCAACCCCTAAAAATTAATTTTAGAGTACCCAATCAGTGATAATAATCACTTATTAGTAGCTACCACTAGTCTATACATAATATTGTTGTTAATCATTCCTGCATTGTCGTACATATGTTCCCTATAATGCTCCCCATTTGTGTGGTACATGTAGTGATTGTATAATGATGCATACAACATACAGTACATTGTAATGTGGCCTTGAGTTGAAAAAAAAAAAAAAAAAAAAAAAAAAGGTCACCCACTCGGGGTCGAACAAACCCATGGTCGGCTTTATAGGGACTTTCCACAGGTACTGTGTACTTGATCATTCCGCGAATGCAGAAGACACTATTCTAGCTGGGAGGTCAGCCGCGAGTCCCAAAGCTCCCCCCTACGGTTCTTTGTAGAGAGTATTGCGACTGACCACCAGGAAGTGAGCTCTTTTTTTTCAGAGAAAAAAACCGTCCTTTTGAGGTTCGAACCCGCGACCTGGAGCCTAGAGTCGTGTCACCTGACCAACCGGCTACCGTGACCTATCTATTTTATTATTAGTATCTGCGCTATTTATAGTTGCCCTAAGTGTACAATTTGATAAAAATGATAAAAGTGGAGTCGCAGAAGCCTTCCCCAGCACTCAAAATACTTGGACGTCTACTTTAGGTTTGGAAAAACCTTCGCTGGAGATATAAAGTTCGGCGAAGCCGTTTCGCTTGAATTCTAGCCGAATTTCTAATTCTCGGCCTTTTGAAATCGGCCATCTTTTTGCGCAATATGAAACATAATATAAATTCACTGTTTCAGTTACGTGTGAGAACACATTATGACATTATGTTACCTAAAGACTCGTGACAGATTCTAATGATCAATGCGTACTGGAGATGGGTGCAGTGGAAACGACGTTCTTTCAGTTTTTACTAACCGAAGAAGAACGGAAAGATGACAGTAAGAAGGAATCCAAATGGAAATTACCTGGAGAAGAAGAGACCCTTCGGAAAATGCAGTCTTCGGAATCCGATATGTCAGCCCACTTATAGAAGAACTTTAATCCTAATAAACACATGGGACCCAGTCCTTCCAACGACACGCCTCTGATATACGCTGTCAGGTTCGAGCACAAACTTTTCCTGCACGAATGCCTTCGATTTGGCGGTGACCCTTTCGTAACTAACGCCAATGGTAAAACAGCCTTTCATGTAGCGTGTGCTTCTACTCGTTCGAGTCAGAGAACAGACAAAAAGAGAAAGGAACTCCTCCAAATGCTCTTAGACCACTGAGCCTGTGAAGAAAGAATATCAACTACCGTTTATCAATGGTTCGGACCGCGAGAGGAGAAATGGAATGGACAAGAGTTATGTTTATCATCCGTCTATGTGTCTGTTGGACATGCAAGGTGTGGTGGTGGTGGTGTGTGTGTGTGTGTGTGCGTGCGTGCGTGCGTGTGTGTGTGTGTGTGTGTGTGTGTGTGTGTGTGTGTGTGTGTGTGTGTGTGCGTACAAGTGTGTGTTGTGTGTGTGTGTATGCGTGTGTGTGCATGTGTATGTGTGTGTGCGTACAAGTGTGTGTGTGCGTGCATGTGTGTGCGTGTGTGTGTGTATGTGTGTGTGTGTGTTCACACGTTTCAATGCTGTGTAGGATGAGAATACACCATTACATCTGGCTGCTCAGTCTGGTCTACTTGGATGTGTTGAAGTAAGTGTGTACCTGTACCAACATATGTATGAATGTATGTAATGTACCTATTGTACAATTTATGTACAGTCGAACCTTATTAACACAACATCTCTACAGCATAAGATTATTATTAAGTCTCTACATTTTCAGCTGATGTACATGTGCATTATCTAAGTACTGTCAACAGGAAATGCTTTTAGCATGGAATTGTGGAATTGTCCATAGAGTATCGTGTTAAGGAGGTTCAACTGTACGTACATTGGTGCGTACGTGGTGTGCTTTGTATGTACGTATGTATATTGTATATACCTACATATGTACGTACGTACATGTACATACATACATGTACGTATCTAGAGATTCTGTATGCACCATGCACATGTGCTTATTATCCTCTCTTCTAACGCCAACACCCAGCTTCTCTTGGCTTATGGGTCTCCATTGTTGAGGAAGAACACTTTGGGAAAGACTCCATGTGATTTGGCATCAGATTCTGGTCAATTTGTGATAGTAAAACTACCAGAGCCCAAGATGGTGTTTGTAGTGAGTGAATGTGTAGAGTGCTGTGTGTAGTGTGCTGTGAGTGACTGTGTGAGTATGTAGAGTGCTGTGTGTGAATGTGTAGAGTGCTGTGTGAGTGTAGTGTGCTGTGAGTGACTGTGTGTGTGTGTGTAGAGTGCTGTGTGTGAGGTTGTGTGTAGTGTGCTGTGAGTGTTGTGTGTGAGTGTGTAGAGTGCTGTGTGAGAGTGTGTACGTATGTACGTATGTAGAGTGCTGTGTGTGAGAGTGTGTGTATGTAGAGTGTTGTGTGTAGTGTGCTGTGAGTGTGTAGAGTGCTGTGTGTGAGAGTGTGTGTATGTAGAGTGTTGTGTGTAGTGTGCTGTGAGTGTGTAGAGTGTTGCGTGAGTGTGTGTGTGTGTGTGTGCGTGCGTGCGTGTGTGAGAGTGTGTGTGTATGTAGAGTGTTGTGTGTAGTGTGCTGTGAGTGTGTAGAGTGTTGTATGAGTGTGTGTGTATGTAGAGTGTCGTATGTAGTGTGCTGTGAGTGTTGTGTGTGGTGAACTTGTAACTTGCAATTGTTGACATTTTTTCTATCCCAATTCTCATTTGTAGCCAACAGAAAAATCAGAAATGGAAACAGACAATGACCTCTCCTTCAGGGCAAGGGTACGTCTGATCCTCATATTTGAATGGCGAGAGTTGGCTTTACTCCATTTTTGTGTGGAGACCGTTAAGAAACGCAGGTATCTCCTCTATTGGCGCTTTATACGGGGGATACTTTAAACTGTGACACCGGACCAAAAATTTCAGAGGGGGACCAAATTTATCGCAAATTCTGGTCCGCCTGGACCAAAATTTTCGTGACAGTACCAGCTAGTGTACTCGATGTTGTGGGAATGTGTCTTGTCATCTAGGAATGAATCCATTTATCTCTATTTGTGTGTGCCAGACCTACACAATGCAGCACCCAGAAGGATTGCATGAGATGCACATGTGCTTATTATCCTCTCTTCTAACGCCAACACCCAGCTTCTCTTGGCTTATGGGTCTCCATTGTTGAGGAAGAACACTTTGGGAAAGACTCCATGTGAGTCGCAGAAGCCTACCCCAGCACTCAAAATACTTGGACGTCTACTTTAGGTTTGGAAAAACCTTCGCTGGAGATATAAAGTTCGGCGAAGCCGTTTCGCTTGAATTCTAGTCGAATTTCTAATTCTCGGCCTTTTGAAATCGGCCATCTTTTTGCGCAATATGAAATATAATTACCGTGCGTTAGCGAGGTAATTGTTTCCGTTCGTTTGGGCCGGGGAGTCCGATCGAAGTCACCCACGCACGTAATTTCGGTGACCGCCAATATTGTTGGATTTAGGTCATTTTTTGGTTTCTTTGAACGCAAATCGTTGAACATAGACACTCTAAACTACGTAACGTAGTTTGGAGTGTCTATGATTTGAATAATGATTGGTGTCTTCTGGTTAGAATTTTGTATGCATATTACTGATACGACTATATAAAAATACGACACTTAGGCTAATAAAAATGGCTGTCGGGTTGAAACCGACGTGGAAACTGTACAATATTTTCGTACTCAGTATTGCTTTTTTCTTCATTTTTACTGCTTTTCAGACATCGGAGAATATAGAGGTAAGATATGGTAATTGTAGCCATCCTCCAAAACAGTCCTGGTTAAGAACCAGCGGTGTTTGTTGAGGCTGTGGTTCGCCGGTTTGTCTTAGCCTGTGTCGGAGTCGAGTTCCGACCTTGTGACTCAACGTCAAAGACACTCTAAGACTACTGTAGCCGTGTCAATTAAGTACGTATAATAGTAACAGAATAGTGCGAGAGGACTTAATCATAGCATAGACACTCTAAACTACGTAACGGTTACGTAGTTTAGAGTGTCTATGATCATAGGAAAACTAGCAACAGCCGAAATTTACTGAAATAGAAGAATCTGTGCTAACGTTTGCCCAATTTTTATTCCATTCCAGTGAATTTCAATTAATTTCTTTCAATTACAGTCAGTTACTATCAATTCCAAGTCACCCACGTGTTCCAGCTTGAAATTGATATCCTTAAAAGCTTCTACCATTGTGTGTACATTGAGCAATTAACAAGTTCATGGTAGTGTTGTCTCCATAGCGTCTCCATGGCGTCTCCATAGCGTCTCCATGGTGTCTACTTTGTCTTCATCATGTCTCTATTCAACATGGGGAGATTCTTTGCCATTAGTCTCATGTCAATCATGTCTGATAATACATATGTACACGTACCAACTTACCCACTCTATTCTATACCCCCCTCATCTCATTTTCAGACAACCACTGTTGGAGTCTTCTTCTCAAACAGCTGTAATTCTGTGAGTTGAAGTAGTGGTGTTCTAACTTTAAGCTTCTTCACTTGTTTATAGTCCTTCTCTCCTTCACCCTTCCTCTCCAGAGTGACTATGTATCCTACGGAGGTACGTACGTATGACTAGCCAGACAGCTGTAGTTTTTTTTTTTGCATTTGTTTGGTGTGTATTGTACATGTATGAGTTCTGTTAGAGATAATACTTTGGTTGTGTGTATTTTACTCTAAGTCACACTCAATCTCCTCTTCCACCCATGTCCTCGCTAGATGACCTCGGATTCTACTGGTTAGTGTGTGTTTGGTGACTAAGTACGTATTTGCATATATATTACGATGTACATCATTTGAACCAACACACATCATCATACCTCCTATGTGTCTTCCTCTGACGCAGTCTTTGCGTGACCTATGTTGGTATGGGCCTATTCACCCTACTGGCTCCCCCAATTATTGGCCTGATTGGAGCCAAAGCGACCATTGTCATTTCAGGAGCGTTTTACATGTATGTGAGGTTGGCGGGATTTGATTTGTTTGTAAACAACAACAATAACAACATGATGGTGATTTTGTCTCTCCATGTAGACTTATTATTGCTTCCTTGATCCGGCCTGTGGTTGGTACCTTGTTTCTTGGTTCTATATTGTCAGGAGCTGGTGGTGGAGGTGTGTGTGTGTGTGTGTGTGTGTGTGTGTGTGTGTGTGTATGTGTGTGTGTGTGTGTGTGTGTGTGTGTTTGTGTGTGTGTGTGTGTGTTTGTGTTTGTGTGTGTGTTTGTGTGTATGTGTGTGTGTGTGTGTGTGTGTGTGTGTGTGTGTGTGTGTGTGTGTGTGTGTGTGTGTGTGTGTGTGTGTGTGTGTGAATTGTACTAGTTCAGTCTGGTGTACACCTGGAACACTTCTGATCAAGAAAGAGTATTATTTTGTAGTTTTTTGGACCGCTCAAGGACAACTTCTCTTCTCAAACTCGGACAACAAGACCCTTGGTCGAAACACGGGAATATTCTGGATGTTTCTGCAGTCATCGTGAGAACCACTCTATAGCTGCAGTCATTCTAGTTTTATTTTCATCCTATCTAAGTCCTCTCTCCCTCTTCTACTACTATCTTCTTCTAGGTTTATATTTGGGAACCTTTTCTACTACCTGTTTGTGCACATCCATCAACAAAATGAAACAAAGGACAGTGAAAGGACAATATGTATATGTGAGTTCTTATTTGTTCATAGTCAACTGTATGAGATTCTGGCATGTGCTGCCTACGTTTAAGTGTGGTGTAATTACCTAATATCCTCTCTGATCTATATGATGAGCTGATTTTACCTATGTATGCATGTCTACATATTGGTATGAATGTCTGCCCAATGCAGCTTGGATTGTGAATGCTATCATCTATGGAGTGCTGACTGCTATCGGTCTACTTGGAGTTGCTGTGCTCATGTTCATTCGCTCCACACCATCCAAACCAGAGGGCAAGAAAGAGGTGAGTATAGTGCTAAAAAACTACTTGAAGGTATTTCGTCAAAAGAAACCTCATTCATATACGTACATACTTCAAAGGTGTGTTTTTTCTATGATGTTTATCAGTGCTGTATAACTTCAAGAAGATTAAAACTGACATTTAAGCACTTATGTACATATTTATCATATATATGCATACGTACATACAGGCATACGAACACACGTACATATGTACATACGTACCTACATGCATACATACATGCATACATACGTATGTATGTATAATAATATTAGGGTGGTTGAATTGGATGTTATGTCAAAATCGATAGTAGAGCATAATTTCACCATAGATGGTTGTAGTATATCACATGAATGTCACATGCTTTCCACCAGTGTTGCTAGTAAGCTGTTTCCCTGTTGTTATTAATTTGAAGATTACCATCGATATCAGAGCATGACACGGGTACACACGTATGCAAAATACGTATGTACTGTCCCATGTATGCAGTGTGTGTGTCTCTATTGTTGTATGTGCAGACTTTGTTGGATGGATCAAAAAATGATGGTGACGATGGGAGGTACATATGTAGCCTCAGAAGTTTCAGTGTATAGTTACTGCTCGTGTTTGTACTACGTATGTAGGTACATTGTATAGGTATTCTGTAGTACAGACAAATGTACAGTAAATTCTCGTTAATCCACTACTGCTTTATCCGCCAAACCTTTTAATCCGCCACAATTTCCCAGTACCAATATAATGTACAAGTACCAATAAGCATCCAGTAAATCCGCCAAACTCGTTAATCCACCATGTTCTTTAAAATGAATTGCGGCGGTTTAATGAGTATTCACTGTATGTACATAGTATCATCTTTGGCGTACTGATTGCTATTAATGTGATCATGGTTTGGGTTGGTTCACATGCTAAACTTCATAGTATAATATGTAACTACTGCAGTATGTACAGTACATACGTACATTTATACATTACTAAATGCAAAATGACCTCCTTTATGGGAAGAAACCAGCATTCTGGCAGATACGTCCATTGCGTGTGTGTTGTTTCTGTTGGGTGTGGCTCTCCTCCAGTGTGTGTGTGTGTGTGTGTGTGTGTGTGTGTGTGTGTGTGTGTGTGTGTGCTCTTACTGGGAAATATCTGTCTGTGCACTCAGTGAATCTGACGTTGACACCAACAAGGATGCTACCACCACAACACTTTCAAGCAAGTTGATGGTCCTCAAGCAAGTGTGGAGGGACTTCCGTGAGTGCATGTGCACCCTCTCACTGTGTGTGTGATATGTATATAACTCCCTGCTCCACCTGTGCATTTTAAAAATATCACTGATAATGTGAGCAGGATTTATCCGGGCTTCACTGCAGAGTGCTATATCTCAATT
The DNA here is from genome assembly GCA_964020155.1 of Chondrilla cf. caribensis. Taxonomy (NCBI): domain Eukaryota; kingdom Metazoa; phylum Porifera; class Demospongiae; order Chondrillida; family Chondrillidae; genus Chondrilla; species Chondrilla cf. caribensis. The sequence continues at coordinate 4,122,456 of OZ026556.1, read as the reverse complement.
TGCCTATTACTCTTTGGATTTTGAGCAGTATACGTATTTTTTCCTAGAACGCTTTTTGACGTTTATCTGAAAATATTTCTGTATTTTGATCTGCAGTCTATTGAAATCTGCCATTTTTGACACAACATCGCATACAAATGACAGGTGGCTCAAATTTGACCATCTCCCCAATTTTAACATGTACGTACGTACCTTACCGGACCCCCACAGACCCACTGAGGCATACCTAGTACTGACATAGTATATGGAGGCTGAAATGCATACTACAAGCTACATGTACACAGTACATACAGTACACATGTCTGGTGTGTAGTGCATCATGTTATTGTCCCTCTCTCTCTCCAGTTCGTACATTCCAGATCATGTGTACCTGGAGGATGTTTCTGCTGATAATCGTCTTTACCTACTGCGGTGAGCTTAGGAGTTTTGGCTGTATGTAGCACTGCATACAGTGTAGTAACATTGTGTATTGTGCTGTAAGGTATCTAGCACTTTTTATTTGTTATTCATTCAGAATTACAACTCACATTTTGGGCTGGAGTGATAGTTTTCTATCTGTATTTTGTTGTGTAGTGGAGATTATACTTACGTATTTGAGAAAGTTATGCACTGTGTTTGTCAATTCATTGTCTGACATTGGATTTGGATTTGTTGTCCTGTTCAGGATTTGAACTGACGTTTTGGTCTGGAGTGATAGGTACACTGACAGGTGAGTATGGGTTGTCTGTCATCTACACGTGTGTTCTGCAAAAGTGTGTAGATACATATTATATATGTACATACATACGTACGTACACGCACCGTTTTCATATTCCGGAATCCAAATTGTTTTCCTATAGCTCGTACTGTGCAGAGAGCCGAGTATGCTGGTGCTGTTGGTATGGCAGTTGGTGTGGGGGAAGTAGTCAGTGAGTTCTGTGTGCATTTGTGTGGATGGTTATCTGTATGTATACCTGCAGTACGTATATATGCAAATATAGTACGCATACGTGTACGTGTATGTGTTTACATTCTTTACTCTCTGTTATTGTGTACACACCTCAGGTGGGTTCCTTCTGATGTCCTTCAGTGGGGTTGTGAGACGTGTTGGACGAGAACCTGTCATTTTGGCGGGATTCATCTCTCACATGATCTCCTTCCTGTTGGTCTTCTACACCGTACCAGATGATGCCACTGCTCACCTCCAACCAACTGCTGAAGTGTACCTCATTGACCGCCCAGTGTAAGTCTGTGCTTGTTCAACATGTGGCCCAAACTCAGTACACCCCCATTATTGCTGAGATTTTCACAGTAGTATAGACTACTGCAATACAGTTATATGAATAGCATACAGTGAAACCTCAATAATCTGCCACAATTGGTGAACTTAATTTTATGGCGGATTAGCGGGGTTGGTAGATTAATGAGGTTTGAGCCTACCACACACTGGTATGTGCACAAAACATCTCAGAATGTGTTGGATCATGACAACAATAATGTAACATTAATAATAGCCCGTTCTAATTTTGTCGAATTTGGGTTTCTTCGCTCATTTTGTTCTCAGTCGGTGCACATCAGTGGACAAGTTGAATCATAGTTGAATCATAGACCCTAGATGGTTGGATACTCACGTTGTAAACAGAGCAAGTAGTCTAAAATTCAAGCTAAAAATTGCAGGGTTGCCGCGTTCAAATTACTTGGGCGTCTTTTTTAAGTTTATAAGAACCTTCTTTAAAGATATAACTTTCAGCGAAGCTGTTGCGCTCAAATTTCAGCCCAATTTCTAGTTGTTGGCGTTTTGAAATTGGCCATCTTCTTTGCACAAACTAGTAATGATACTACAGGTCTATCACGTGGTGGATTTCCAGGGGAAATTATCAGTTAATTCTGCTATTTCGTCATCAAAAATTGTGGTGTATGGCAGTATTGGTGGGTGGCGGATTAGATGTATATCAAACATGTACATTTCAATTCGTTCTTTGAAAACTAGGGCGAAATAGCGGGTTTGGCGGATAATAGGGGGGTGGATTAGAGAGGTTTCACTGTACATGGATGATATACGTATTTTATACACTGATTGTGCATGCAATATGATAGTATTGTTTAATTATCATTTATATGTATTCTGTACTTCATACATTGTCTTTTCTCTGTTATCTCCAGTGTTCAAATGCTTGTGTTTATTATTGTTGGCTTTCTTCTTGGTTTTGGAGATGGTTGCTACAATACTCAGGTATTTAGTTTATGTATGGTGTGTGCATGTGTGCATGTGTGCGTGCATGCATGCGTGCGTGCATAAGTACGTGCATGTGTTTGTCTTATACAAAGCTATCTCATCCATGTAATACAGTACAGCATACAGTACTTACCAACACTAATATTAATTGCTACATAACTTGTCCATTGTGTGCTAACCTCCTCTCTTGTCTGTAGATCTACTCCATCTTGGGTGAGGGATACCCAGGGACGGATGGTGCTCCTGCCTACACTATATTCCAGTGCACTCAGTCCGTTGCTGCTGGGACAGCTTTCCTCTACAACGGGCTAGGTCAGATAGCACTGAAGTGGGAGCTGTTGATTCTGGTGAGTTCACATTCACACACTGTGCACTGTCCTTCACCGAGTAGTCAGTGTTGTCATTTATTGGTGTGTACGTAGGTGATATTTGGAACTCTCGGAACAGTTTCTTTCATATTGGCAGAATGGAACTTACGTAAAAAGGGACCTCTAAGAAAGAGGTTATAGCAGTATTTATGCTATTTTACATTAATTCAATGTTATAACTGTAATCACACATAAGTGAATATACATTTATTTATTGTCAATGTATATTTCAGTGTACATATTGTACAATCGGAAACTTGAGGATAAGACATACAATATCCTTATTGTCTATAATGAATTATTATATTTGTTTTACTATTTCGAGTGTACAGGTGTTATTATGTACGTTTTATTATTGATTAACGTAATATCGTGAGCTTTGATGTCTACAATAAAATTATGATTATTATTGTGAGAGTGCCATATTATGTTAGGTGTCACGTGAGAGGCACGTTATCACGTGACTGAGAACGTAAACTAACAATGTCTGATAGGTGGAAGCTATACAATATTTTCGTACTCAGCATTGCTTTCCTCTTCATTTTCACTGCTTTTCAGACATCAGGGAATATAGAAGTAAGTCTTTGGTCATCCTCATCCGTTACTAGAGTCGTAGCTCACAGCTCGTAGCTACAATCGTACCCGTCAGACCGTCCTTAAATGTTAAGTTGTTCTTATTTTCGCTTTCCAGACAACCACTGTTGGAGTATTTTTCTCAAACAGCTGCAATTCTGTGAGTTAAAGTAGTGGCGTTCTAACTTTGAGCTTCTTCTTAACTCTCTCCTCCACCCTTGCTCTCCAGAGTGACTCTGTATCCTACGGAGGTACGTACGTATGACTACCCAGACAGCTGTAGGTTCATTGCATATACATCTAGAAGCTCTGTGAATGAAGTGTGTGTAGCTTTATGTGTTTGAGTTAATAGTACTTTGGTTGCGCATATTCTACTCTGCAAGTCACACTCAATCTCCTCTTCCACCCATGTCCTCACTAGATGACCTCGGATTCTACTGGTTAGTGTGTGTTTGGTGACTAAGTACATATTTGCATATATATTACGATGTACATCATTTGAACCAACTCCCATCATCATACCTCCTACGTGTCTTCCTCTGATGCAGTCTTTGTGTGACCTATGTTTGTATGGGCATATTCACCCTACTGGCTCCCCCAATCATCGGCCTGATTGGAGTTAAAGCAACCAATATCATTTCGGGAGTGTTTTACATGTATGTGAGGTTGGCGGGATTTGATTTGTTTGTAAACAACCACGATAACAACATGATGGTGATGTGTCCTCCAATTATGTAGTATTGTAATAATTTGCTTGATCCGGCCTTTGGTTGGTACCTTGTTTCTTGGTTCTATATTGTCAGGAGCTGGTGGTGGAGGTGTGTGTGTGTGTGTGTGTGTGTGTGTGTGTGTGTGTGTGTGTGTGTGTGTGTGTGTTTGTGTGTGTGTGTGTGTGTGTGTGTGTGTGTGTGTGTGTGTGTGTGTGTTTGTGTGTGTGTGTGTGTGTGTGTGTGTGTGTGTGTGTGTGTGTGTAATATTTACTGTAGTATTCACTTGGCATATTTTCACTGTGATGTCCACTCTTTAAGTGGAAGTGTTATATGAAAGTGCCGTTATTTTGTAGTGATTTGGACTGCTCAAGCACATGTCCTCTACTCAAACTCCAACCCAAAAACCCTTGGTAGGAATACCGGAATATTCTGGATATTTCTGCAATCAGCGTAAGTCAAAGTACATAACTTTTTTAACTTCCATCCATTCTATCTCCCCCTCCCTCAGTCCATTTCTTCCTTTTCTGCTTTCTCCAGATTTATATTTGGAAATCTTTTCTACTATCTGTTTGTACACATCCATCAACAATACTCAACAGAATACAGCGAAGAGACAATTTGTATATGTGAGTTCTTCATGATTGTACAGAATTACCTAATATCCTGTCTGATCCATATGATGAGCTGATTTACCTATGTATGCATGTCTACCTATTGGTATGAATGTCTGTCCCAATGCAGCTGGGATTGTGAATGCTATCATCTATGGAGTGCTGACTGCTATCGGTCTACTTGGAGTTGCTGTGCTCATGTTCATTCGCTCTGCACCGTCCAAACCGAAACATGAGAAAATGGTAAGTGGAGCTAGCCACCACCAAACTGTTCAAAAGGGGATACTCAGTAGGAGGGAACGTTGAGGGTGTTTCTGTGCACGCGCGCGCGTGTGTGTGTGTGTGTGTGCGTGTGTGTGTATGTGTGTGTGTGTGTGTGTGTGTGTGTGTGTGTGTGTGTGTGTGTGTGTGTGTGTGTGTGTGTGTGTATGAAAGTTGGATACCATCCACTGTAGTATTTGCCTATGAGGTCTGTACATTCATGTGCTGCATGTTGAGTGTGTGTCTCTACTGATGTTTGTACAGCCTTTGTTGGGAGGGGCAAAGTCTGCAAGCAAACTGGTGAATGCAAGTGTCAACAGTGAGAGGTAGGTGATCTCAAGGGGCAGTGAGGGTTGTATGAATGTACAAATGTGTACTGTATATGTGGTATACTTGAATGCATAGTAGCATTGGGCCATCATTAAGTAATCACATTAATTGTGATATTTGGCATTGACAATATTATTATCATATCTTCATGAAATTTTGCATCGTAATTATTTGTTGGAATTCTTTTATTTTTTCAACTAATATCGTGCCCATCCATTGTTTCAATCACATGATGTATCTACTGTGAGTTAATGTACATAAATTGCCTAAGAGTTATTTGCTGTTATTTTAGCAAACCCTTTTTACTATAAACAGTGACTAGTTCATTTTCTATTATTGAACGTTAATGACAATTGCAATATCCACAGCAGACGATTATCTTGTGTTAGATTCAAGGTATCACCCAACACAACTAGGCAGTATGTACATCATAAATATAAAATGTGTGTACGTAGTATCACCTGTACAAGGTATGACTGCTGTTAGGGTGTTTAACCCTTTGCCGGTCACAAGCCACTTTAAATTTGAATTTAAATTAATCAATTAATTAAGTGTTTAAATTGTTTCACATGTCTATCATCGCCTATAACTAATACAGTGTGTATCGTATGTGTAAAGTGAAACACGTGATCTTGTAGGGATCTCACATCAGAGCAGCCAACATTCTTGCAGATACGTTCATTTAATGGGTGTCATTTCTGTTGGGTGTGGTTCTCCAGTGTGTGTGTGTGTGTGCTCTTACTGGGATATGTATGTCTGTGCACTAAGCGAATCTGATGTTGACACCAACAAAGATGCTACCACCTCAGCACTTTCAAGCAAGTTGATGGTCCTCAAGCAAGTGTGGAGGGACTTCAGTGAGTGTGCACCCCCCCCACCCCCCTCCACCCCACCCCACTGTGTGTGCACTCAATCCTGCTGTCTGTTACTCATTATCTACGTATACACTGTATTCGTACATAGTTATGTCGTATACTGTGTACATTTTCTCTTTCTGCAGTTCGTACATTCCAGATCATGTGTACCTGGAGGATGTTTCTGCTGATAATCTGCTCTGTTTATATTGGTGAGCAGGGGAAGAGGTACAACATGTAGCACTGCATACAGTAATGTGTACTACATGTAGCACTGCATACAGTAGAGTGTACTACACATGTATAGCACCACGGGATGGAGTACAGCTCAATGTGCTATCACTATCTTTATTTTGGGTAGGATTTGAGCTAACTATGTGGTCTGGAGTGTTAGGTACACTGGCAGGTGAGTAGAGATTGTCAATCTACAGATATACATGCATTCCACATACACACTGTGTATTACGTGTATGCTCATGCATACACATACCCACACTCCATATACTGATAGCTGCATCTTTTTGTACATATTCCTATAGCTCGTACTGTGCAAAGAGCTGAGTATGCTGGTGCTGTTGGTATGGCAGTTGGTGTGGGGGAAGCAGTCAGTGAGTTTCGCATTTTTGTGGATGGTTGTATGTACGTATACCCGCAGTACATACACATGTATAAGTGTAAGTATATGTAGATACATACGTATGTACACCTGTATAAGGTACATTCATACCTATGTACACTTATATTAGACTCATGTATACATACCTACACATTTGCACTGTATTCACATACATACGTAAGTATAGTATGTGTACACGTATATATATGTATACATGTATGCCTGTATATGTACCATACTACTACATATATACGTACCTGTTTATAAGTACATGCACATGTACACTGTACTTTACTCTCTGTTACTGTGTACACACCTCAGGTGGGTTCCTTCTGATGTCCTTCAGTGGGGTTGTGAGACGTACTGGACGAGAACCGGTCATTTTGGCAGGATTCATCTCTCACATGATCTCCTTCCTGTTACTCTTCTATACTGTACCAGATGATGCCACTGCTCACCTCAAACCAACTGCTGAAGTGTATCTCATCGACCACCCAGTGTAAGTCTGCATGCGCAATATGTGGTTTTATTTCCAGTATTATCAGAGGTTTTCCCACACTAAAGTATACCAGCTATTATAGTGTGGTTGTCAACTAGCCATGTAAGGCATCACCTTGTGGACTGTATCCACTGTAGTCCTTCCCTAGGTGCTTTAGCCGGTGCTTCCAGCTCTGTTTTTGCAAAATCTCATTATTATGTGTTTACAAAAATGCTCCATGTGGGTATGTATATTATGAACAAAGTGTAACTAAGTGCTAAAATTTTTGGTACACGTAACAAAGCGTTGAATTTTTGCTGTGATCGCATGATTTGTAACCTGTTACCAGTCTGACAGTTGTTGCTACAAAGATTGTTGATGTTGTTATTGTTCATTTTTGTATATTATTATTGATAGTGAATGTTGGTATATATTGTCAAAATTGCCATAACAAGGTGTGTCACTATTGTTATTGTTTGGTTGTAATTTATACTTTTTGTCCTTAAACATTCGTACTGTCGGCAATTTTCTCTATTCTCTTGATCTCCAGTGCTCAGATGATTGTATTGATTATTGTCGGCTTTCTTCTTGGTTTTGGAGATGGTTGTTACAACACTCAGGTGTATTGGGAGTGTATTATGTAGCTTTATGTACTGTGTGTGTGTGTGTGTGTGTGTGTGTGTGTGTGTGTGTGTGTGTGTGTGTGCGTGCGTGCGTGCGTGTGTGTGTATTTGTCTTATACAAAGCTATCTCATCTATGTAATACAGTACAGCATACAGTACTTACCAACACTAATATCTATTGCTACATGACTCGTCCATTGTGTGCTAACCTCCTCTCTTGTCTGTAGATCTACTCCATCGTGGGTGAGGGATACCCAGGGACAGATGGTGCCCATGGAATCACTATATTCCAGTGCATTATGTCCATTGCTGCTGGGACAGCTTTCCTCTTCAACGGACTAGGTCAGATAGCACTGAAGTGGGACCTGTTGATTCTGGTGAGTTTACACACACACACACACACACACACACACACACACACACACACACACACACACACACACACACACACACACACACACACACACACACACACACACACACACACACACACACACACACACACACACACACACACACACACACTGGGCACTGTACTTCACCGACACACACACACACACACACACACACACACTGGGCACTGTACTTCACCGACACACACACACACACACACACACACACACATACACACACTGTGCACTGTACTTCACTGAGTAGTCAGTGTTGTCATTTATTGGTGTGTACGTAGGTGATATTTGGAACTCTCGGAACAGTTTCTTTCATATTGGCAGAATGGAACTTACGTAAGAAGGGACCTCTAAGAAAGAGGTTATAGCAGTATTTATGCTATTTACAGTAATTTAATAATATAACCATAATTACACATAAGTGAATAAACATTTATTTATTGTCAATGTATATTTCAGTGTACATATTGTACAATCTAAAGCTAGAGGATAAGAAGTATGATATCCTTAAAATCTATAATGAATTATTATATTTGTTGGACTATTTCGAGTGTACAGGTGTTATTATGTACGTTTTATTATTGATTAACGTCATATCGTGAGCTTTGATGTCTACAATAAGATTATGAATTATTGTGTGAATGCCATATTATGTTAGGTGTCACGTGAAAGGCTCGTGATCACGTGACCGAGAACGTAAACCAACTATGTCCGATGGGTGGAAGCTATACAATATTTTCGTACTCAGCATTGCTTTCCTCTTCATTTTCACTGCTTTTCAGACATCAGGGAATATAGAAGTAAGTCTTTGGTCATCCTCATCCGTTACTAGAGTCGTAGCTCAGTTTGTAGCTACAATCGTACCCGTCAGACCGCGCTTAAATGTTGGTCTTATTTTCGCTTTCCAGACAACCACTGTTGGAGTCTTCTTCTCAAACAGCTGCAATTCTGTGAGTTGAAGTAGTTGCGTTCTAACCTTAAACATCTTTACTTGTTTATAGTCCTTCTCTCCTCCACCCTTGCTCTCCAGAGTGACTCTGTATCCTACGGAGGTACGTACGTATGACTACCCAGACAGCTGTAGGTTCATTGCATATACATCTAGAAGCTCTGTGAATAAAGTGTGTGTAGCTTTATGTGTTTGAGTTAATAGTACTTTGGTTGCGCATATTCTACTCTGTAAGTCACACTCAATCTCCTCTTCCACCCATGTCCTCGCTAGATGACCTCGGATTCTACTGGTTAGTGTGTGTTTGGTGACTAAGTACATATTTGCATTTATATTACAATGTACATCATTTGTAACCAACCCGCATCATCATACCTCCTATGTGTCTTCCTCTGTTGCAGTCTTTGCGTGACCTATGTTTGTATGGGCATATTCACCCTACTGGCTCCCCCAATCATCGGCCTGATTGGAGTTAAAGCAACCATTGTCATTTCAGGAGTGTTTTACATGTATGTGAGGTTGGCTGGATTAGGTTTATTTGACAACAGTGATGACAGGAACAACATGATGATGATGATGTGTCCTCCAATTATGTAGTATTGTTATAATTTGCTTGATCCGGCCTTTGGTTGGTACCTTGTTTCTTGGTTCTATATTGTCAGGAGCTGGTGGTGGAGGTGTGTGTGTGTGTGTGTGTGTGTGTGTGTGTAATATTTACTGTAGTATTTACTTGGCATATTTTCACTGTGATGTCCACTCTGGTAAGTGACTGGTGTATGTGGAAGTGTTATATGAAAGTGTCATTATTTTGTAGTGATTTGGACTGCTCAAGGACAAGTCCTCTTCTCAAACTCCAACACAAAGACCCTTGGTAGGAATACCGGAATATTCTGGATATTTCTGCAATCAGCGTAAGTCCATATAACAGTCAAAGTACATAACTTTCCATAACTCCTCTAACCACCTTTCATGCATTCTATCTCCCCCTCCCTCACATCCTTTCTTCCCTTTCTGCTTTCTCCAGATTTATTTTTGGAAACCTTTTCTACTATCTGTTCGTACACATCCATCAACAAGACTCAACAGAATACAGTGAAGAGACAATATGTATATGTGAGTTTGTCATAATTGTACAAAATTATCTAAGATCCTGTCTGATCCATATGATGAGCTGATTTACCTATGTATGCATGTCTACATATTGGTATGAATGTCTGTCCCATTGCAGCTTGGATTGTGAATGCTATCATCTATGGAGTGTTGACTGCTATCGGTCTACTTGGAGTTGCTGTGCTCATGTTCATTCGCTCCACACCATCCAAACCGAAACATGAGAAAATGGTAAGTGGAGCTAGCCACCACCAAACTGTTCAAAAGGGGATACTCAGTAGAAGGGAATGTTGAGGGTGTTTCTGTGCACGCGCGCGCGCGTGTGTGTGTGTGTGTGCGTGTGTGTGTATGTGTGTGTGTGTGTGTGTGTGTGTGTGTGTGTGTGTGTGTGTGTGTGTGTGTGTGTGTTTCTGTGTGTGTGTGTGTGTGTGTGTGTGTGTGTGTGTGTGTGTGTGTGTGTGTGTGTATGAAAGTTGGATACCATCCACTGTAGTATTTGCCTATGAGGTTTGTACATTCATGTGCTGCATGTTGAGTGTGTATGTGCCTTCTGATGTTTGTACAGCCTTTGTTGGGAGGGGCAAAGTCTGCAAGCAAACTAGTGAATGCAAGTGTCAACAGTGAGAGGTAGGTAGGTAATCTCACGGGGCAGTGAGGGTTGTATGAATGTACAAATGTGTACTGTATATGTGGTATACAGGTGAACCTGTCTATTACAAAGCACTGAAATGTGGAAACCTCTATACTCAGGACACCATTCTGTGTCCCAGTCTAGTACTGAAGTGTATAAAATGACCTCTGAATTGAGGAAAACTCTGTAATAAGGACTAAAATTAAGGTCCCAAAGTGTCCTTAATAGAGAGGTTCCAGTGTACTCGGATGCATAGTAGCATGGGTGATCATTCAGTAATCATATTAATTGTGATATTTGGTATTGACAATATTATTATTATCATATCTTCATGAATTTTAGTATTGCAATTATTTGTTGGAATTCTTTTATTATATGTTTATTTCATAGGTGTCGTTTCTGTTGGGTGTGTCTCTGCTCCAGTGTGTGCGTGTGTGTGTGTGTGTGTGCGTGTGTGTGTGTGTGTGTGTGTGTGCTCTTACTGGGATATATGTCTGTCTGTGCACTCAGTGAATCTGACGTTGACACCAACAATGATGCTACCACCACAACACTTTCAAGCAAGTTGATGGTCCTCAAGCAAGTGTGGAGGGACTTCCGTGAGTGTGCACCCTCTCACTGTGTGTGTGCACTCAATCCTGCTGCCTGTTACACATTATCTACGTATACACTGTATTCATACATAGTTATGCCATATACTGTGTACATTTTCTCTTTCTGCAGTTCGTACATTCCAGATCATGTTTACCTGGAGGATGTTTCTGCTGATAATCTGCTTTGTTTATAGTGGTGAGCTGGGGAAGAGGTACTACATGTAGCACTGCATATAGTAATGTGTACTACATGTAGCACTGCATACAGTACAGTGCACTACATGTAATAGTTGTATCCTGCCTAGGTGTGCTGTAGCAGATATAAAGTGCTAATTAATTACCGAGGGCGAAGCCCGAGATGGCCTTTGCCCTTGGTAATCAGCCAGCACTTTCTAGGCAGAATAACTAACTTGTAGCCAAATGTGGTGAATGATAGACAATTTATACTGCAAATATGCGCATAGCTCAATACAACATATTATATGCAATAGAAATGTGTTTACCTATTTCCTGCCTCGTTCTCACTCAATTAATCCTAACAATGAAACCTGTTTGGTGACCTGTGCTACATGGCTTGTGTACACACAGTTTTTCTTTGATCTAACCTCAACCAGGATACAAGTAGCACTGCATACAGTAGAGTGTACTACACATGCATAGCACAATGGGATGGAGTACAGCTCAATGTACTATCATTATCTTTATTTTGGGTAGGATTTGAGCTAACGTTGTGGTCTGGAGTGTTGGGTACACTGGCAGGTGAGTACAGATTGTCAATCTACAGATATACATGCATTCTACTTACACACTGTGTAGTACATGTATGCTTGTACATACATACACATACCCACACTCCATATACTGGTAGCTGTATCTTTTTGCACATATTCCTATAGCTCGGACTGTGCAGAGAGCTGAGTATGCTGGTGCTGTTGGTATGGCAGTTGGTGTGGGGGAAGTAGTCAGTGAGTTTTATGCACATTTTTGTGGATGGTTGTATGTACATATGTATACCTGCAGTACATACACATGTATAAAAGTACCTATATGTAGATACATATGTATGTACACCTGTATATGGTGCATTCATACCTATGTACACTCATATTGGACTCATGTATACATACGTACCTATACATATGCACTGTATTCACATACATACGCAAGTATAGTACGTGTACACGTATATATACGTATGCCTGTATATGTACATATATACCTGTTTATAAGTACATGCACATGTACATGTGTTCACATTCTTTACACTCTGTTACTGTGTACACACCTCAGGTGGGTTCCTTCTGATGTCATTCAGTGGGGTTGTGAGACGTATCGGACGAGAACTGGTCATTTTGGCGGGATTCATCTCTCACATGATTTCCTTCCTGTTACTCTTCTACACCGTACCAGATGATGCCACCGCTCACCTCCAACCAACCGCTGAAGTGTACCTCATTGACCACCCATTGTAAGTCTGCATGTGCAATATGTGGTCTAATCCCAGTATTATCAGAGGTTTTCTCACACTAAAGTATACCAGCTATTACAGTGTGGTTATCAACTACCCATGTAAGGCATCACCTTGTGGACTGTATCCACTGTAGTCCTTCCCTAGGTGCTTTAGCTGGTGCTTCCAGCTCTGTTTTTACATAATCTCATTATTATGTGTATATGAACTGCTCCGTGTGGGCATGAATTTTATGAACAAAGTGTAACAAAGTGCTAAAATTTGTGGTACACGTAACAAAGCGTTGAATTTTAGCTGTGATCTCATGATTTGTAACCTTTTATCAGTCTGAAAGTTGTCCCTACAAAGATTGTTGTTGTTGTTATTGTTCATTTTTGTATCTTATTATCGATAGTGAATGTTGGTATATTTTATAATATCGTCAAAATTGCCATAACAAGGTGTTTTCACTATTGTTGTTGTTTGGTTGTAATTTATGTATATTTTTGTACTTAAACATTTGTACTGTCAGCAATTTTCTGTATTCTCTTGATCTCCAGTGCTCAGATGATTGTATTGATTATTGTCGGCTTTCTTCTTGGTTTTGGAGATGGTTGTTACAACACTCAGGTGTATTGGGAGTGTATTTTTAATGTAGCATTATGTACTGTGTGTGTGTGTGTGTGTGTGTGTGTGTGTGTGTGTGTGTGTGTGTGTGTGTGTGTGTGCTAACCTCCTCTCGTCTGTAGATCTACTCCATCGTGGGTGAGGGATATCCAGGGACGGATGGTGCTCCTGCCATCACAATATTCCAGTGTACTCAGTCCATTGCTGCTGGGACCGCTTTCCTCTACAACGGACTAGGTCAGATAGCACTGAAGTGGGAGCTGTTGATTCTGGTGAGTGTACACACACTGTGCATGATACCAGCTAAGTGTTTGGGTTGATTATGTGCACTTTATCATGATATGATCATTTCTCATCTCATGTTGTTCTGTCTTTACACTAAAAATGTGATTGTTGACCTGTGCTGCACTAACATGCATGCATGTAGATAGTATGATTGTTCGTGTTTCCACATGAAGTCTGTACAGAGGGTTCTCAGTGATCTGATATTTCTCCAATCCAATATCCTTCATGTCTGTGCACACTCGAGGTACACAGCCCCAATTGTGGACTATCATCTGACTTATTAGTTCCGAAATGCTGCATGTCAGATTACCCACTATATCGGCATGTACAATTTATCTGTTAACAGTTATATAGGCAACATAGCATCACGTAGGTTTGCCTGACGTAATGGTCTACCTGTATACTGTGAGAGATTGTATAGTGTATACATTTCTTCTTGTTCACTCCATCCTTCATTGATTATGATATGTAGGTGATATTTGGAACTCTCGGAACACTTTCTTTCATGTTGGCAGAATGGAACTTACGTAAAAAGGGACCTCTACGAAAGTTAAACTAAACGTTTTTTACAACGTTTGTACTATTTGTATAGTGATGTAATGATAAATTACACGAAAGGATCAAATGTTTACAGGGGGAAATCCCTATAAATCAGCTGATTCCATTACACGCCCCCTGACGGGAATCGCGAAGGATTAGGGATTGATCCGTGGAAGTTTGTCGAGAAAACGTCTTGAGGTTTTTTGATCATCAACACATTTGCCTGGCTATAAACGAAGGAAATTATTACAGGTGAGGCTAAGTAGATAATTTGCCAACACTTTTTCAGAGAGTGCTTTACTGTATCTGTTCGAAGTTTCACCGCAAAATTTTGTTTACGTGCGGTGAACACCATAATATTATAGTAAAACCAAATCCTGTCCAGGTACAAGTTTTGAAATAGTGCAACTATTACACTGTAGGCTTTTCCCATTCCTCTATTCCCCACGATATCGCTAGGTTTCATGGTAAATTTAAAGTACGTCTTCTTCGAGTACTAGATCATAGTATCCTTATAATTTATACTATCCGTGAGATGTAGCCTCGATCCGCTCCCTATCGGAGTAAGATTTAGCGGTGTAAAGGACGAATTTGTCGTTATTAACTTTTGAATTCGATGATAAGGTGAATTGCCGTTTATTGAATAATACCAATAATACCAGGCTTCTATAGCGCAGCTAAGATAGATAGATAGAGGGTAGAGATAAAAGAGATGTATATACGGGGAAAATGCATGGGCTACTTTGAACGGTTGTCTATAATATTTATTGTTATACAGACAATTAAATGAATGTTGAACTATAACCCAACATCTTCACAATGTTGATTCAACTAATCTAAGGAGGAAACCCTAGTATAAACTTGTATCAGTATTTTGGTGTTAATTTAAGTAGCATTGATCTGCTATAGGCTATCGAATTCCATTTTACCCCAGATGTTCCAAATAATCCTGCAAGTGGGCCATTCACCTTGAATCTACAGTGAAACCTCTCTAATCCGACACTCAATGGAACCTGAGAATAATGTTGGATTAGGAGGTTGTTGGATTATGAAGTGCCTCTTACCAGAGATTAGAGAGGATGTTGGATTATAGAGGTGTCGGATTAACAAGGTTTCACTGTACCAGGTTATGAAATAAGACTTTCTCACTGTTAGGGATTGTATATATTATCTACCTGTGCAGCCTATTGTTGTAGCATTATTATAATCATTGTGTGTGGTCAGTGGGTAGACAGCATGGTTTTGTATAATGAGATTCATGACAGTCGCCATCTATTTATTATGCATGCTTAGCTTGCAATCGTCTCATGTTTATCTCACTGTAGTTTCTTTTATGCTTCTGATGTTGTTTGTTTCTTGCCTCAGGGATTTAGGCCTATCAGTAAACGCGAACAGAGTCTGACGAATATGCCACGATCGCCTTGCCTAGCTCCTGAATGTCAAGATCTAAGAAATGAGCTCTCTAGAGCAAGGCACAAGATTTCGATAATGAAGAAAGAAATTCGCCATTTGGAAGGCATGCTGGAGACTAGGGACTCAAATGTAAGTACTACTGAATTAAATGTTGTTCCTCATGTTTGCCATTTAATGTTGTGGCTATATCTATCACTGCAGCAATGCATCGAACTTTTATTAATAGCTACGTATTTATCAGTAATATGTCTCATCATGTTGATTTATTTAGACTGTAGCGTTTAGATTAAGAAGTTAATTTAAAACCCTTTTTTGATAAATTTGTGGTGTGTCTTCCTGCATGTGTCCATTATAATGTCTAACTAATGGAATTGTGACATTGATCATTAATATTGGATCTAATCTTTATATAGAGAACAACATTGTCAAGTGATGGTTTTGTTGAATCTGTCTACATTAAATATATCCACAATCTTGCTGTGAGTTACAATATGTTGTTATGTATGAACCTATTTCTTCATTGATTGCATATTGGACCTGCCAGTAAACAGTAAATTATCACATAATATAATATATTTAGAAAAAGTTGGCCGAGTCAAAAAATACATATGTTTCATTGCTGAAAGAACACCAGGAGCTTTGTGAAAAGGTATGTAAACTACATACACTGGCCCAGGCATACGTACACACTGTCATTCCTGATGTAAGTAATGTTACGTTGTCAATGAGTGTTTTCTTTTTGTTCAAGGCTGAAAGGGAAGGGATCCGGGCTGATTCATTGGACGATGAGGTTATAGAATTGGTGAGTGTTCTTCACCTAGTCTAATACTCTTAAATAGTAGTGTAGATGTGAAGTCACAATGTTTGTTACCAAAATGCAGAAAAGTGAAGTTACTACACTCCGAACAGCATATTACCGTGTGAAGGTAAAATAAATGCTTTAAGTATGCTATAGATATGAAAAATGAAATAGACTCTGTGTGTATTTACTTGAGGAATATGTTTACATATATAGCGGAAATCTGAGAATCGAAAGACTGAATTGAAGAATTTGGAAAAATGCTTGAAAAAGAGGGTATGTTTCGTTTCTAAGTATCTTATATTATCTTGAATTAAATTCTTTTCCCCCTGCAACAGAAAGATGAATTAAAAGCAAGAGAATTGATTGATTTGCAGAATGATATGCTGAGGGAGGAAATTGCTAGTGTTTCTAGTGACAATGACGATTTGGTATGTTTTATGTATCATCATCCTTTCTTTTTACCCAGTCAGGTTTTGAAGTCAAGGTTTAAGATAATCAATAACATTATATGTTGCTCATATCTGCAGTTAGATGAAATAGAAGAGCTTGAGGAAAAGCTTGATCAACAAACGGTAGAGACTGCCAATAGCGTTGTGTTTGCAGCTGACGATCATGCTGTACTTCCACTGTAAATAGCTTTTATTTTACACTTTTCCAGATTAAGCACGAAGAAGAAATGGATGCTTATAAGATGACAACTGACCGATTGGTGAGAATACAATGTAATTTTATTCCCTGGAGTGTTGTATGTACACATTTAGTGTATACACTGGTAAATTATTTGCATTCACAATGCCGAAAGTATGCAGTGCGTAACTTCACAATGATCTGACATCATACAGGAAAAAGAACTAAATCAAGCAAGATCGGAACTGTGTCAAACTAAAGATCGTAATGCATTTCTTGAGGTATATTATATCTGCTGAAGTGGCGCCTGACAATGCTTGTTCTTTTACAATGTATTTGTTTCACTGTCTCATTTCATAAGGCACTGCTTCAACGATGCCAGGAGAACGAGCAAGAATTGGTAACGCTGGTGTGAGTGTGTATGTATCTTATGTGACTTCAAGTATCCTTCCTCCCACTACACAGTTGGATAAGCTCGATGAGACAGAGGCAAAACTGCTTGAAAAGGAGGACCACAGCACTTTTCTCCAAGTACCTACATGTATAACTGTGAATGTCTCTTTAACAGTTATTATACACATCTTGATATGTATTCCATGCAGGGTGTAATCCAACGCTGTGCAGAGGTTGAGCAAGAATTTGTGAGTGTACATGATTATCAACTGTTGGAAATTATGATGGTAGTAGTGACTCTTCTATTTGACTTTTAGTATGATCAAAAACAGGACTTGGAGGCCAAGGTAATTGAGTGGGTTGAAGAATGCAGTCGTCTGCAGTCTTTGTTGACATCAGACTCACTGGATGTCTCAGAACCAAGTTCGGATTCAGAGGTGAAAATATGACATTAAACACAATAATACTAATGATACTACCTGTGTATATACCACTACTTACAGTAGAGGCATCTGTGTGTGTGTGTGTGTGTGCGTGTGTGTGCGCACATGTGTGTGTATGTGTGTGTATGTGTGCGTGTGCGTGTGCATGCACGTGTGTGCGCACATGTGTGTGTATGTGTGTGTATGTGTGCATGTGCGTGTGCATGCACGTGTGTGTGTACGTGTGTGTGTATGTGTGTGCATATGTGTGCGTGCGTGTGTGTGTGTGTGTGTGTGTGTGTGTGTGTGTGTGTGTGTGTGTGTGTGTGTGTGTGTGTGTGTGTGTGTGATACAAATGCATTATATGTGTACAAATATACTCTACACTTCCTTACTATGATGGTTACACAGAATAGATATGTATTAGCATGTGAATACGTATAGTATATATATTCAGTATGCATTTGTTTGTTGTAGTGTGTACAAGAAGATATTGAGGGTGTCACTGGTACCCTCGATGGTGGTGTGCCTTACAGTAGCGAGGAGAAACAGATCAGTTGTCCAACATTTGAGGTGAAGGTCTTGCATGGGTTCTGTGCGCTTTGAATTTCACTTCACATTCTGTTACGATGATATTGTCATTTGCAGATTGTGACTAATACACCAGTTGCCACATATTTGTGGTGGGGAGGTGGCACGCCATCTGACAACTTTGACACTTCAGCTGAGTCTGGAAGTACTGCATGGCAGGAGGTATGATTTTACATGTGTACTGGTGAACTTGATTTTTGGTACATACGTATGTGTGTGGATGGTGATTGTAATGTAATTCTATAATAACTGTAATACTTGTGTGTTTTTCAGGATAAGAATTTCAGTCAACAAGAGGTACCCAAGTCTAGGAAGAGGAAGCGGTCCTTAAGTGTATGTTGACAACTTCTGGATGTGGGTAAACATTGTGTATGGCTTCATTGTTCATTCAATTTGTAGGCATCATGGTGGAACAGATCAAAGAGAAGGCCTGGTTCAGTACGTAGTCTGTTATAAACTGTACATGACATACAAACATGCACACATTAATACACATACAAACATGGACACATACATACATGTCCACCTATCCAATGCATGCACAATGACTGTGCATGTGGATGTATGCATGTGTGCCCATACATACATATATGGCACATATAGATGTATACATATAGTACATATACATGCATGTGCATACACTCAAAGATAACTCAAATTGCAATTGGTATCACTTGTAGCCCTTCAGTATCACCAGGCTGGGAATAAGAAGACTCTTCTATTATCGCCGTTCTTGGGTTTGTTACTAATTCTACCCACTTGCCCTAACCTATGTATGTGGTACATGCACTACACTTGTCCCTTAGTACCGTGACAAGAGGGACCTAGAAGCACAGATACGTATTTTGGTTGGTATTGACAAGACATTCACCAATCTATGTGTCACAACTAAACACTTGTGTGAGTAATACACATTCTACACTGCACACATTGTACCATAAAGAGCCATACTTGTATGTGAGCCAATGGTCCATGTGTCTGCAACACACATTACACTACAGGAATTCACTGTAGGCTGACTTAGTCAACCCTACCTCTATACCTACAGTTACTATGGATTTGTATAAAACAAATTAGCAGAAAGACTTTTTGTTTGCTGTCCATTTTTTTACTGCATACTTAGCAATAAGATCTTCTTGTACATCAATACATGTGTGTGTCTGTTTGTGGTACAGGTGAGGCCTTTAGACCACGTGTGGATGAGGTAGTAAAATGGGTTGTAGGGAGCCCATTTCTAAGTGATTATGATCCAGCTACAAAATACAACATGTTTCAACAAGCTCTGCGCATTAGGATCACGAGCGGTGGTTGTGTGGAGGATGTGGTGGCCATGTGGTGCGAGGGTCACGGGAATGCCCAACCTTCATGGGATAATCTTCTGGTGGCTCTGGAGGAGAGCGGATGCAGTTGTCTCCTTCAAACAGCACGCTGCCTCAGGGCGAACCTGGCAGGTGTGTTGTTTGAGTTGAGCATCTACCTCAATTGTGTATGTTCAATGTGTCTGTGTGGGGACAACAACATTGGTGTGTGTGTGTGTGTGTGTGTGTGTGTGTGTGTGTGTGTGTGTGTGTGGTGTTATGTTTAAGGTAATAATATTGCTATGAATATTGTTTGGACTCATTGGTGAGCATTCATCTTAGTGTCAGTCATGTTTGGTGACCCGTGCCTAATGCACACCACAAAGCTGACTTTGACATTCACGTTATTAATCACATTATTATTGTTCATACGAACAAGCCTGTACTCACAGAACTTGGGTACACTTTGGATAAATTGCACTCTAACACAAATGCATGATATTTTCCTATAGACCATATACTGAAGATGAGGCTGGACCTGTATTATGGGCTCGGTGAAAAGGATAACTGCCTCGGATGTGGTCAGGAAATCCCATTCTTCCCCGAGGAGGTTACCTATGGAGTGGAGGAGTCCATTGCTCCTGTGTTCCGTCCTGTTGGGCAACGTCAGGATCCGGAGGGATCGGAGGACACCTAAGACAGCCGAGTATATTGCCCAACCTCTTATGCATGCGTGTGCACTTGGAGTGATGGTGTATCCCATATGTCCCCACATTTACATACTTTGCTACTCTGGATCTCTATTATACACATACATTATAGCATGTTTCACATACTGTAGCCAAACACATTCATAGTACTGTAATATTACGTACGTATATTATGAGCACATTTTCCATATTCTAGCTGTTACTTTTGTTTTGTAGCATTTGGAAGTAATTGTAGAATTATTCATCTTATTTTAGTGCCACGTTTAGCAGTTTTTTGGCTTGTATTTGCTCTTTTCTGCAGTACACCAGACACATTACTGCAATTATTATTGTATTAGTGTATTCTAACAATACTAAAAAGCTCTAATAATTATTATTGTATTAGTGTATTCTAACAATACTAAAAAGCTGTAATTATTATTGTATTAGTGTATTCTAACAATACTAAAAAGCTGTAATTATTATTATTGTTGTTGCTGTTGAAAACCGAACTGTAATTATAAATAAAACTGGAGTGATCCTTGTCAAGCCCCATACTAGCAGCAGGTCAAATTGATTCTATAAGCCCATGCAATTGGTGGGTGATTGTTTGTGTGCAGATGTCTGCCATTTCAGGTTGGTTTATATGGTCAATATTCTGATCTTGTGTCAAGCCTGGCCGATGTTTAAATTGCCACATGCAGGCAAGTGCTAGTCCAGGAATTGAATCAGGGTCAAACGCACCCATGAACAGCTTTTAGGGACTTCCCACATGCACACTTGGTCATTCTGGCAATGTTGGATGACTTTTGTTACTTAGCAATAGTCCACTGCATGGCATCAACTTGTGGTAGGCTGGCACACTAAAATATGCTAAACGTTTGCGTAGTATTGGGCTCAAATTTCATGGCTAATAGCTAGAACAGCATGCAGTAGGCTCACCCCATAATGCTCTGGGTTCATCCAATATTATATACAAAATGCACAAATAATTCAAAACTGTACAATTAAAGAATATTAACTTTGTTTATACCTGTACATGGGGGAAAAGGGTGAAACTCAACTAAGGTTACAATTGATCCCAAGTGATGAGTGGGCGTCTTGACTTCTTCATCCAAACTACACAGGCAACACCTCCGACGACCACGAATGGCAAAGCGAGAGCAACGAATACCGCAGTGGTCAGCCCAATGGCCAGCCCAGCAGTGCTACTGAGGCTGTTAACAGGATTGTTGTTACCTGAAACAATAGCCAGTATACAGAATAGACAAATAATACATGATAAAAGATCATATTTATATGCATATAATAAATATACTTGCATGTATGAAAAATATGTTCACTTTTGTCTGAACCAGAAAATTCCAGGTGGCTTCAGTACACACTGAAGTATATACAATGTACATGCAAAGAAGTACTTGACAATTACACATTAGATATGTAGACGTGTTCATGTTGTAGCCACTGTACACTGTTGCCCAATCTTTAGAGTCCTCACTACGGATCACTTCCAGCTGTAATATACAGTGAAGCCACATAGCATGCATGGTTGAAAAGAGGGTTGTTTGGCTAGGTAACAACTTGCGGGTAAATTCAATGAATTTCTTCAGCCATAGAAATTTTATTGCACCAAACGTTCCAGCAGCTTACTGGCTAGAGAATTCCACTGAACTCACCCATAGCATGCATTGCGTTTCCTCACAACCACCCTACACGAACAACACAGTCTGTAACCTTATGTACATGTATAGTTGTGCTTTTGATTGCTTGAGCCCCCACACACAGACATACTGTCAGTTGTGTATCCAATGACATCCAATTTCCCCAATAAGAAATCTGGGGTGGATTCATTGCAATATATCACTGTTGAGGTGAGCGGATCGGAGTCCACCCATCGGTGTCCACTGGAGGGGTCTATTCTACTCCTGTAGGATGTGTCACTCGTGAAGAAACATGAGCTCAGCCGCCCTTCGTTCAATCTGTACGCTAGGGGAGAAAACTGCCACGGTTGGTCGTACACGGATGTTGCCAAGAGATCACCTGACTCGAAGTGAATGGGATAGCCATTTGCTTTTCGCGTTATACAATTCCTTCCCGCTATTTTGCCGAAAATTACGTGGGAATTGGCGCCAACCACTCCAAAATGGACGTTGCTGTTGTCGATTCTCCTTAGAATCACAAACCAAAAGGTGAATTGGCTGTTAGAAGCATTACTGACGTGGTAACAGAACTTCCACGAATAAACAGTGCCTCCACAGGGAAGCGACGGTTCAGATTGGATGTACATGTAACCTGGTCCTAGTGTAGTGCCTTCCACAGGAGAGTTTGACACTCCGAAATTATCCACAGGACAGCTGGAGTTACCTGTTCAAAGCAGAGCAACAGGGACTACAGTGAGCGTGTGGACAGGATCACTTCTACCAGAAATAAAGGAAGCATGCATATGGATACAGTAAAATCTCACCTGTGACGAATAAAGACAACATGCATGAGAAAATGAAGAAAAAGTGAGTGAACAGACAAAGGACAGAGGATGCCATTTTGTCTGACTATTACACTGTACAGTATACGGCGGGTTGACTGGGATATACGGTACTAGGAAACGCTGAATTTTGCCTGAAGAAGAGTTCAAGATGATTTATGTTATTTTGCGAGCCCCCTTTTGAAACAATTAGCGCTAAAAGTGAGTTCAGTTGAACACAAAACGATTAAGGATTTTCTTTTCAACGATTGTATCATGTTGTTTACTGTGACGCGCCAGTTTTCGGGGAATTACGTGGCTTCGCCATCAGCTGAAAGATAATTAGTTTGTGACACAAATAAACCGTTTCCGATCTGAGGTCACAGCGATACCGAGCCAGTGTCTAGTTTGTGTGTGAACACTGACGTAATTGTATATCCTACACGAACTGTATGAAATCACCGCCTGTCGTTTATAGTTCACGGGGACTGTGTCTGTGACCCATGGTTTTCCACTACACCTCATTGCGTGTCGCGTGCCACGTCGCGTGTCGGTTTGGAACATACCAAGCGTCTGATAACGTTGTGCTTGGTTGTTGACTGGGCCCCCATTCAGCTTCCATAATGGCATCACTTGAACTTGGATGGGGTATAGAGTTAGATGCTGGTGCACACACACACACACACACACACACACACACACACACACACACACACACACACACACACACACACACACCGCACACACACACACACACACACACACACACACACACACACACACACACACACACACACACACACACACACACACACACACACACAGGGAGGGAAAGAGAGAGAGAAGCACTAATACATATGCATACACAGACACTTATACAAAGGGGATGGATCAATAAAATATTCAAGTACCTACTTATACACACAAGCATGTAAATCACATGTAGCGGGCAGACCTCCCACCCAGTTGTTGATAAACAAAAGAGGTAGGGAAAGTTCTGTCGGTAATCAGGTGATCACCTGTAATTATATTCATAGTTGTGGCAAAATGTTACAGCCTGTTTGGCTGCAGTGGTCATACAATGGAAGCTACTTATTAGGAAACAGACTACCAGATGCCATGCTAACACTCAATTCAAAATGAATGGGGGGGTATGGGATATTCAGATTAGCCCCACATAATATTAGGGGGTTCCGATAATACCATCACCTATAGGGCAGAAAAGTTGACAGATGTAACGTACCATATAGCGGGAAACTTTGGCGAGGTTTTTAATTTGTCATTACGGAAAATCGCCAAATTTAAAATCCGCCATATTTTATTCTGACGTATTCTGACAATCCTGGAATTTGTCGTGCCACCAAATTTAAAACTCGCCAATTCGTTCCAGGGACTGATTCGCCAAATTTAATGCTCGCCAAAGTTTCCTGCTATACGGTATGTTGCAACCAGTGTCATCTCATCATCAATAACTCACAATAATTCGAAAATTCTGTGAACTATGCCCTTAACTCCTTGGGAATGGAACAGGTATACCATAGTCCACAAGTTTAGAGCAGTAGTCATGCAATCTATAGCCTAAGGCAGTATAGTGATGCTGAGGTTGTCTGTATAGCAAGAAAGCCGTAATACAGTAAGCCTATTAACTACAGAACTGAAATCACTCGGGATTACGAACTTTGGGTTACTATATGTAACTACTTGTAATAACATGATGATGATGATGCAAAAGATTCAGAATAAAGATTATTATGTTTTACATGTATAATTGATTCCAGATGTTTATTGAACTTTATGCGCCTCGAGGCTGTAGCTACTCAGTAGCTGACTATAAGAGAGTGCAGAATGAGCTTTACCGCGCTAGATATAAGATCAAATGTTTGCTGAGGGACAGAGATGAATATGAACAGGTTATGATGAGAAAACTCAACACTTATCGACAAACAATTGTAAGTATACTGCCATGTTTGTAATATTTGAATTGCTTAGAATGTGTGTTACAAGTTGTCTTTCCATGTAGCTTTACCTTAAAGATCATCTGGATGAAAGTGAGACTAAAATGGCCTGTCAAGAGAAGGAACTCAACCACCGCCAGCTATTGATTGTAAGTACAATGTTATTATATATTCCTGTTTTATTGACCTTCGGTCATATCACAAGTAAAAAGTAATTTTATTGATTGTGCACATGTAGGATTGTCTTAAAGACAGCCTGCATGAAAGCCAGAATAAAACAGCGAATCGAAAGAAGGAACTGAAATGTCAACAGAAAAAGCTGGCTGAACAAAAACAGAGTTTGAAAGAGGTACAACAAATTCAATTCTCAATGATTGGGGTTCTCTTACATATGATCTAGTGTGTATTTTATTGTGTACGCTCATGCACATTTTTCCCACTAGCTCAAGACGAAGGTCAGGGATGAAGCAGCGTTGCGCAAGAAAAGGGAGGATCAGTTACTGATGGAGATTGACAGGCTTAAGGTATGTATGTATATTTGTGCATTGAGACTATGTTAAATAAACTACAGTACTACAAGTTTATTCATTTACAGTACATGTACATACTTTCATCTATAAAATTAGTGTGAAGTTGGTGAATACAAGCAAAAATGTGATGATCTGGAGCTCACTGTCCCACAAATGACCATGACTGCTGCAACTACTTGTGATGATGTTTTGCCAATATCTACATATCCCTCTGAGCAATTTGAAATGGCAACAGTTCAAAGATTCAAATCATTTGAATCAGATGAAGAAATCAGTGAATTCAGTGACTTTGATGAATTCAGTGATAAATGTATGGATAGCAGTGTGGAAGATGAGAGCAATGATGAGGTTGGTAGCAGTGAGGAATACTGTCCTGCTGAAGAACAATCTTGGACGGAACCAAAGGCAGCCAGTTCAGGTGTGAAGAGTCAGATGGTGACTGGATATGGCTTTGAGGAAACACTGGAAAGATCCGACAGTGAAACCTCCTCCTCAGCCCTCCTCAGTAACAAAGTGAGTATAATAACACAAGTACATGCAACTGCATTCCACAATTACATAATAATTATGTATCAGGCTGATCATTCTTGATTCTCTTTGTGGCAGGAAGAATCTCTGATGCAGGATACTGTGGAGATGACAATTGGGAGCAATGTATGTGTATGACTATCAACTCTGTCTTGTGTACCACGGACACATGTACACTATACATACATATGTACAGTAGCGAGGCTTGTGGCATGTGTTATGCTGAAAACTACTCATGTAGATGACCTATTGCATTCCAAGGGAAGTCTTGCAGTTCTTCAGGAAGAAGTTGAAGGTATGAAGTGCTTCACAAATGCATATTACAACAGTGAACACATACAGACACACACACACACACACACACACACACACACACACACACACACACACACAACACACACACACACACACACACACACACACACACACACACACACACACACACAACACACACACACACACACACACACACACACACACACACACACACACACACACACACAACACACACACACACACACACACACACACACACACACACACACTTCAATACAGAAGGCAAATTCATGGGAAGTACATTTTGTTACTTCCAGATGCGTAATGAGCACATTTTCAACCTTCAAAGTCTGGTAGAGAATATCACCAGATTCTCTATCAATTTGGAAGAGAATGTGGATTATTTAGGACATTTCTTTCAGCAAATATGTGAGTTCTCACTCTTCATATGTGAATAATTCGTTAATGTGCATTATCAGAGTTGTATTTACTGGGGAAGTTGTATGCACTAGGAAGAAGTTTAATTTGTTGCAATTGCTTGGTTCCTGTATAGGTGAACAGTTTCGTCCACGCTGGCAAGAAATTGATACCCTGGTTCTTCGGCCACTCGCAGAAACGCATGACTCCCAGTATTGGTGTGACGTACTCACAACAACTCTGGGAGTGACGTACACGGGTAAACGTGATGTCATGGAGTTGTGCAAGGAGTGGCTCCAAGGAAATAGCCACTATCCAGTGCAGTGGAAGAGCCTTTTGGATCGATTCCAAAAGAGCGGTCATCCTCAACTGGAGTCAATTGCAAATCTTCTGCAAACCCGGCTGCATGGTGAGCCTGAATGATGCACTACTGTTTTCTAGTAATACACAATGTATAATATAGTGATATTCGTAGCTCCTTTTAAATGTGGTCAAGGTAGTCACATAACATTTCCTCTCACTGTAGAGGCCATTCCACATGGAAGACTCTCATCTCCGGAGACAATAGGGAGGGACGAATTGTGTGTAGCGTGCAACACTCCCTTGCGTCCTTGTTTGAGGCGCTTTACTCCTGACCCATTTGATGCAAATGAGGTTTCCGCACAGGAGGAAACGCCTTTTGGTAACCCTACCGAGGCCCAAGTGTAGCTGCCTTCACTTGTGGCAAATAGCGAGCTCGAGCGACTAACAGTAAAATAGTCGTAAAATAGGACAACAATAATATCGTAGTGGTAGTGTGTGAGAACCTTGTAAACTTAATATAGTGCATGTTGAGGTAATGTAGATAATGTGTGTACAGCAGTAGTGAAGTTGTACAAAGTTTGTAGGAATTGTATTACGAGTGCAGCTATTTTTGTACATTAGTTATGTTTTGCAGAATAATGTTTCATTATGTCGTATACATATCATGTAATAGAATTTCAATATATTATTTATTGCATGGTACATACCATATTATATGAATATAATTGCTATTATTCATACTATGTATATCATGTCAGACACTGTTACATGTAACCTGGTCCTAGTGTAGTGCCGTCCACAGGGGAGTTCGACACTCCGAAATTATCCACAGCACAGCTGGAGTTACCTGTTCAAAGCATAGCAACAGGGACTACACTGAGCATGTAGACAGGATTACTTTGACCAAAGATAAGATGAATTTGGATGCATTATAAATCCACCCGTGACAAATGAAGACAGTATAGTGGAGAAAATAAAGAGCCCAAGTGAGTGAGGGAACAACAGACGGAGGATGCCATTTTTTCTGAATGGTAGAGTCCGGATTCTATTTCGGGACACCATCTAATTTGGGACACCCGTTCTCACTCGTATCTTGCCCGTTTTCCTTCATTCTTGACACATTTGTTAAGCAGGTGGATGTCGGGGGCACACCATCTTAGACTTGGATGGTCCCTTTCGTTCGCAAGTTATCCCGGATTTTTCGGAGCAATTGCGGTTCTCTAATTTGGGACGGATTTCATCTATTGTTGGACGGTAGTTCGTATTCTCTAAGACGGACAGATGTTGTCCATCTTACTTAATGTTCTAATAGCTCCACACACACTCTAACATGAGCAGACGTTTCAGCGTAAATCGATATACGGCGGCCGAGTACCTTCGCCTCAATAGGAAGTGTTGGGGTCCTCTAATTTGGACCACTAATGTATTGGTAAAATGGCGATAAAACCGAGACGGGGTTGCTACAGACGATCAAGTGTCAAAATTAACGAGTAAGAATAATGCTAAACCTAAGAACACGATCTAAACCTACTCAGATTGCAGATGACCTACTGAACACACAAGTGTATTATAATAATGCAAAAGAAACATTACCCAGTATGAACAAGTGGTAGGGTATACGTAGGAAAGTGTGCAAATGTCCCAAGAATGAAGGAAAATGGGCAAGATACGAGTGAGAACGGGTGTCCCAAATTAGAAGGTGTCCCAACATAGAATCCGGACCCTACAGTAATACAAATGACGTCACATGATTTCACGCATAATTATTGTCTACTTGGAGAAGGGTTGAAAATGCGTCCTGATCCTTTTTGAGTTCTTTCCTAGAAAAATTAGCGCTAAAGGTAAGTAAATCAAACTGAAAATGTCATTTTGAGGCCTATTCAGGGAGACGATCGTTTGTTGTGTTTACGAACCAGTGTTTGGGGGAATTACGAGGGTTCGCCGTCCCAAGACAATTAGCTAATAATTCACGACACTAATAAAGCGTGTCCGCTCTAGGACCGTAGGGCTACCGAACCAGCTTCAATTTCTCTGGCTCCGCTGAACTGACGTGGTCGTACACCCTATATTGTTCACCTGAACCACATCCCAACCATTCCTAGTATACGGAGACTGTATCTAGTTGACAAGTCGAGTCGGTTTGGACCTACCAAAGATTAATACAAAACGTATTGCTTGGTTGGAATGGCTATACTCGATTCTGTCTTCCATAGTACTACAGTATACTTATGATTATGGCTTTGTACCATTTGGAAAGGGGGAAGTAATACACACACACACACACACACACACACACACACACACACACACATGCACATCACATGTTGTGGTTACCCCCAATGTGAGAGTTTGTTTATTAGACTATTAGGGGAAGTCTTGCACAATTTTAACATTATTCATTGCTTCTATATGTACAATACTACTTCCTGAACTGCTTATGTGGCAAATACCAAAGATTTTTTGCGGGTGGCCATCTGAGAAAGATTGGATAAGGCATAATATAGTAGTCACGTCTTGCTTCATATTCTGATTCAGAAGTAAACACTGTTATACCTTGCCACTGATTTTGAATAACTTGTATTTTCCGAATCAGAAAGCCATATTCATACCTTGCTTGAGAAATCATTTGATTATCATCATCATGCAATGCCATGTGCATTGTCAAATCTTATGCTGGGAAAGACCACACTGCAGTTAATAACAGCTGCTTCTCATGAGCAAGGTACCCAGTTATACGTATATACGTAATACAAATGGATAATAATTAACAAACAACAACAAATGTACAGTTTTATGGCTGTTATGGTTTTAATGTGTT
The DNA here is from genome assembly GCA_964020155.1 of Chondrilla cf. caribensis. Classification (NCBI taxonomy): domain Eukaryota; kingdom Metazoa; phylum Porifera; class Demospongiae; order Chondrillida; family Chondrillidae; genus Chondrilla; species Chondrilla cf. caribensis. Next base: position 4,092,704 of record OZ026556.1, on the reverse strand, counting down.
TTCTTTGTCTTGGCTCTCTTTCCATTGATGTTACATGCTAGGAGGTGCAGGGGAAAATCACTAAATCACACGACTTCAGGTTTTGAATCATCATGGCACTGGTATGGTGTTCAAAAATCACTTTCTCTTCTCTGCTATCAGCACCCCATTCAAAGATTCTCTCATGAAGACAATAGTATACATGTCAAAACCTTTAGGTAACTTTATACAATAGATGGGCCACTGTCAATGTTTAGCTCTTTTTTCTCTGAACAATATTAATGTTGGTGAGATCATCACTTCTGTTTTTTTTAACAATTATCATTCCATTATTGTAAGTTTTCAATTTCTATTTAGATGTCACATAAATCTTATGAGCCAGCGGGCAGATCCTCAGGAGCTGAATACTACAGACGAGCTCAGGATGCTGTAGGAGAGGCTCTCTTCTGGAAGGAGAGGAGCAAAAAAATGGAAAAGAACCTCATTGAAATTGGCCAAGAAAGGACTCATCTTCTGTTAACGAGTGTATGTATTACTATGTATATCATGTATGTAATGATCTATACTCCTCAATAATGTACTATATATAATTAGAATTGTATATATTTTGCTCTATGTTTTAGGAGCATTATAGAAACTTATTGACTAAAGAGAAGGCATCCAGCTTGGCTCTTAAAGCTACTCTGGCTGAAGAAAGACAGGCCAAGCGGATTCTGCAGGAAAACAATGATCGTCTTGGAAGTGCCCTGGCCAAAGAACAGTGGGCCAATGGTGTTCTGCAAAAAGACAATGATTGTCTTAGAAGTACCCTGGCCGAAGAAAAGTGGGCCAATGGTGTTCTGCAAAAAGACAATGATTGTCTTAGAAGTACCCTGGCCGAAGAAAAGTGGGCCAATGGTGTTCTGCAAAAAGACAATGATTGTCTTCGAATTGGAATGGTAATGTCCCTTTCTTCTGTTTATGGTGGTTGCCGGTTTGATCTTGTACACTTAATTTATAGGCTCACCTTAATGAGACTATGCTCGAAAGGAAACATGATTTTGAGATTCTAAAGGTAAAATATTCCTCTGCAGTTGATGAATGTAAATTAATACAGTGGAACCTGTATATAGAGACCACCCAAGGTACTAGAGGTAGGTGGCCACTATAGACAGGTGGTCTCTATACAGAGGTACTTTACTGTAGTAGAGTTGGCCAATCCAATAGTGGTCACTCAGTACAGTTGGTCTTTGTGTAGAGGTGGTTTTTATAGCAGGTTCCACTGTACCTGCTTTGAATCGTCAGCTAGACTAAGTGTACTAATGCCTTTTTATTTATTTGCAGCGTCAGCTCTATGATACTCTGCATTCCTGCCAGAGGAAAGCAACTGCCCGTAAGAAGGAGCGTAAAATTCAACAAGAAATGATTGCATCACTGCAACATCGTTTACAAGAGGTTTGCATGCACTCAGTTCTCTCAATATAATGATTTTATGTGCAGTATATTCATAGCCAATTGTATAAATTTATGTGTGTTAATCTCTCACCCCATTAAGATGGAACGTAAGTACAAAGACAGAGTAATGCGTCTGACAGCAGAAAATGAACAGCTTCAGGTATGTACGTATGTAGTCTGATGTGTGTGTTTTGCTAACATTCTGAGTCAACACAGTATGTTGCTTATATTCATTTTTATGCATAGTGTCATATATTGGCATATGTATCTTTCAGAATGAAACTGAGGGATATGAACGAAGTCCCAGGTACCCTGTTCCAGCATATGTTCCTATGCTTAAAGAGAATATTGCTTATGACAGGCGTGGACAGGCATGCAACAGGAAAGCTTTGCCATTGAATGATTCTGGAATTAACTGTGATTACATTGGCGACGATGAAGGCCTCTGCGGTGATAAAGTCAAGATTGTGGATAAGGTTGAGGAAGATGAAATTGTCTCTACTGAAGAGAAAACCAGGGTGGAATTTGGTGATAAAGGTTTTGACTGTAACAGCCTGATGGTGGCTGCTAATGTCGAATATACTTATTCCACCCCAACAAAGTCAAAAGATTCTGTGAGTGTACATGCACTGAGCCCCCTATATGGGTGGGTGTGGGATGCAACTGTTGCACTCAGTTATAAAGATGTATCGCTTTGTTTGCCACATGTACAGGATGGTTCTGTTTATTCTCTTTCATCATCCTCCACGGATACCATGACTGTGAAGATTGGAAGCAATGTATGTGTACAGTATTGTGGATTCTGTTACTTGTGGGAGCTACGTATGTGCTTTACCATGTATGTACATATGCATGGCAGATATGTACTGTAACTGTTATATGATACTGTTTATCGTTCTATGGAATGTTGGGTTTTACAGTTTATTATGCTCCATCTACAGAATACCTACCATATACGTCATGAAGAAGTTTCAAAATTCCTTCTTTCCAAATTGAGGGTACGTTTACTCATGCATTGTACAGGAATGCATGTTTGAATCAATAAAAGACATTCACACACACACGCGCGCGCGCCCGCATATATATATGCACATACATGTGCACACACACACACGCACACACGCGCGCACATATATATATACACACATGTGCACACACAAACACACACACACACACACACACACACACACACACACACACACACACACACATCCAATAATCTTAACTTATTTTTGTACTACAGATGCGCGACGAGCTCATTATCCAACTGAGAGCTGAAATGAATTATCTTACCACTTTCTCTACTGACGAGACTGAGAGACTTGAGAAAGTGGGTATGTGGATACAGAAGATATGTGAGTAGACACTGTTATATCGTGAAAATACTACGTATATACTAACTATTGGTTTGCTGTTGTATTTTTGCATATGCAGGTGAAGAGTTTTGCCCACATTTGCAGGAAATCGAGAGGCTTGTTATCAAACCTCTTACAACTGCTACGTATAACGCTCGATATTGGCATGAGGTATTCTCAGACATCCTTGGAGTGCCGCAAACAAGTGGACGTGACATCATGGAGCTCTTTGGTGATTGGCTCAGTAGTAAGTGTAGCTATCCAAAACAGTGGAAGAGCCTGATAGAGCTATTCGCAACAAGTGGCATTCCACAATTGGAAAAAATGGCAAATTTCCTGCAAGTCCGGCTGCATGGTGAGTCACAGTGCTAGTCTTTTTATTGCTAATAACTGTGTGTATGGGTTGTGTGTGTGTTTGCATGTTTGTGGGGGGTTACGTAATTTGTATGTGTGTGTGTGTGTGTGTGTGTGTGTGTGTGTGTGTGTGTGTGTGTGTGTGTGCTACTAGATTGTACACCATGTACTCCTACAGTATCTATTGTAGGTCATGTACGAATATAATATCCTCTCTTATGTATGTATACTTAATATTTCTGCATATCATAGAAATGATTGCTAATGAAAGACTATCCTCTGTGGAGACTACTGGAAGAAAAGGATGCATTTCATGCAGTTCAAGTTTATGTGCTGTTCAAGAACGCCCCCCTGACAAGAATGCAGTTGACCCATTTGTAAATGAGGTTCAGGCGCAGGAGGAAACGCCATTCACTAACCCCACTGAGGCCCAAGTGTAGCTAGCTACCTTCACTTGTGGCAAGTAACGATTAGACTAACAGTAAAATAGTCATACAGTACGTAGGACTATAATATCAGTAGTGGTAGTGTGCGAAGCTTGTGAAACTCAATTTATATAGTGCATGTTGAGGTAATGTAGATAATGTGTGTACAGCAGTAGTGAATTTGAAGTTGTATATACAAAGTTTGTAGGAATTGTATTACGAGTGCAGCTATTTTTGTACATTAGATATATTTTGCAGAATAATATTTCATTATGTCGTAATACAGTATGTATACATATTGGGTAATAAAATTTCAATACGTATATTATTTATTGCATGGTATTTACCATGCTATATGAGTATAATTGTGATTATGCATACTTTGTATATAAATCATGTCAGCCACTTCTACAGCGATACAATAATTTATGTAATATTATATTGCACTGCTACATCGATATTTGTAGATGTATGTACACAGTATGCACTATAAAACACAACTACATGTACGTACCTCAACATCATACATAGAAGCGTAAAGGATATTGCCAATGCATTAAATATCCTAAAACATATTACACATAACTAGATGGCTGTGTTCTGCTATTCCAATTCTACTACTCCCCCGACTGCCTCTAATGCGTTCCTCAACTTCTCTGCTTCTTCTTTACTGACGTCCTTCTTAATGACCTGCGGGCAACCTTCAACTAGTTTTTTGGCCTAAATGAAATCCCAAAAAACAAAAAGTGTGTGTAAGTGCATGGGTGAACATGAATACATGTGATGTGGGGATGTGAACACACATGTACATGTACACACTGTGAAACTTGTTTCTACTGTGTATACATGTGTGCATGTGCATATGCATGAAACTGTAAGTTTGCTGCCTTTGAAATTATGTCGATGTGTGTTGATTTACCATGCAATAATCAGTTAATAAACCACAGACATCGGTGCCATACACACACACACACACACACACACACACACACACACACACACACACACACACACACACACACACACCAGATACACCACACAAGCACACACACCACACAGAAATGAGACATGGTACTGTTGAAGTCCTGTAGGTTTTGGAAGCAATACTTCCACTCACTTGTACTAAATTTAGTCCCTCCATCAAGTTCTTCACTTCCTTAATGACCTTTATCTTGCTGTCCTCAGCATACCTAGTCAGTTTCACTGTGAACTCAGTCTGTTCCTCTTTCTTCTCTGTGGTCTCCTGTAAAACAAAAGAAAATTGTCACTGGACCTGACACATTTGACACTGTAGATTAAATATGTAATTTATAGCTTATAAGTAGGAGATTTACACTGTACTACACAAACTAGCAAGAGTTCTATGTGTACACATACTAACACACTAGATGTTACGATGCAAGGAGTTTACATGTATAGTCAGTCTGTGGTTATTACATATGGACAGGTAGATATTCATACATAATAATCATGGACGTGTACTCTTATATATGCATGGTTACATTGTCCAGGAATAGAACACAAACACACACACTTGCACTCACACCTGCACCCACACCCACACCCACACTCACTACCTGTTGCTGTCCACCCTGTATTGCTATTGCTGGCATCATTGCTGGGAGATCTGATATATTTAATGTTTGCTGTAAAATAGCACATACATTCACATGTACATGTGAGTACATACATGAGCATACATAACACAGTTCACCAGAAGTGTAAAGTACAATTTTGACAGGATTAAGGGTAAACACACACATACATGCACATGGATGCACACACACACACACACACACACACACACACACACACACACACACACACACACACACACACACTTTTAATAGCTCATTTAAATCTGAAGTCTCTTTTAATGTGAGATTTGAGATGTCATCTACTAATTTTCTTATTTTTTCTGAATATTCTTTCGGTGCACCATCAGGTTTGGGAATGGGAATGGGATCACCCTCACTCAGTAACACACAGCATCTATGCAGTTTTCTTGATTTGCAATGCCTGAAGTGCAGACGGGAAGTAGACAACGGGCACAGAAACAAAGAACGATTGCATGACTGTGTAGGATATATACTGGTTCATTAGGGAGACCATAAAAGCGCAATAAACCCAAAGCAGACGATTGGGTAGGTGGATAGGATACAATACTTTAATATGTGGATGTGCAATATTAACGTGTTATTGTCCATGGATACTTCGTAATTGTACTGCAACCTTCATCTGAAGAACACAATATGATTTTTTTTTCCAATTACAGACAAGTAACATTAATTAGCAGGTGTGGATGGCAACAATATAAATCAGCCTGTCACACAGCAGGTAGCTAAAGACCATTGGTTCGAGCATGCAATCACATAGATCCTGATATACCTTGAAGGCAGTATGATAGTTCTGGACGTAATGACCTGTTTGGACAGCTTCCTCCACCACGTGCACATGGAACCGACGTACGCCATTTTCTTCAGATTGGTTACTTGCGCAATCTCATCTCACGTGACTGAATAGCCTCCACGAGATCTCTTTCAATCATCAATGAACTTGAACAGAACTGTGGATGGACTTGTTTTGAGGATTTCGATGACCTTGACAATATACGGTTTTCCTAGTACAACCGAAAGCTACAGGGCTGTTTGGTATCCAAGCCTCCGATCACTTGTTGAGACTTATGTCGATTGAAGACACTCGTGTTGGCGGTGCAGCTGGTGAACACGTTGACGTCAGGGTGTTGCAGAATCCGGTGGAAGATAAAATGGAGGACGAAATTAACTCGACGGAAGATCCGTACATGAATGATATATCCGAGACAGAAACTCTTTCGCGTTCAAAAATGAGTCTCAGTAGAACACTCAATGATGTTAATGTGAGTTCATCCCAAACGCGTACCCTTGTACTGAACACGTGCTTCTGTAGTGCTACTGTATTCAATGAACTTGGTAGCGTGGCGCGGTTAGTACAAAGGAAAGGATTAGACGAGCTCCAAGAAGACAACTTTTGGTGGCGAATACTTCGTGTTTAATTGCTTAGAAATTAATTCGCTTCGAGTTTTCTACTCGATATAAATGGTCAAGTTGTTATTGAAGGAGTTAATTCCTTTTTGTCTCTTTCTTGTTGTGGGTTCTAGCCAGATATAGTGGAGGACTGTGGAGATTCATTCATTCGCTAATTCATTGTTATTTAAACTGTGGAGGCTGTTCAACCATGGATACTGCCTTACGAGGCACCCAGTGTGTACTATACAGGGTAATGTATCTCTGCCGTGTGTCACTCCCACTCCTTTTCATGCACTTCAGAGGAATGAAGGTAGACCCAGGAGGAGAAGCAACCTCAGGAAGGCCTTGAATCTCTGTGGAGAGCCTGTGAGTGAAATGCTCTTTGGTACTTTTTATGATAACAATCTGTACTGTACTGTACTGTATCATATTGTATTGTAGATACTGTATTTTGTGTTATGTTTTCATTTTGTATGCTTGTACTCTTGAATACAGGACAAGCTACCCAACAGGGCTCATTATGATGGAGTGAAGTACATTTCAGCAAATTATGAGGTAGAGAATACTTCGAATATTGCCATACTCAGTGTGTGTGTGTGTGTGTGTGTGTGTGTGTGTGTGTGTGTGTGTGTGTGTGTGTGTGTGTGCGTGTGCTTGTGTACATGCGTGAGTATATGTGTGTAATGATGTCAGACCTTTTTGAGAGAATGAAAAGGTTTTTGTAGAGGTACATAGGTTAATATGCCCAACCTTGTGTGTGTTGTTTGCGTGTGATCCAAGGTGAAACCAAGTGGGCAGATATTGCATCATGCCTGAATAGTATGAGATCATCAGTGTTTCTACCTGTTGTTGACTATGTTTGTATCAGTGTGTGTGTGTGTATGTGTGTGTGTGTGTGTGTGTGTGTGTGTGTGTGCGTGCGTGCGTGCGTGCGTGCGTGCGTGTGTGTGTGCGTGCGTGCGTGTGCATGCGTATATATGTCTGTGTGTTCATGAACATACTCATTTGGTATTCATACAATTCATTCTTTCATGTACCTATGTACACTAGGCACTACATGCTACAGGCCTGTGTGTCTGTATGTACCCCAACATAATGTATGGTCAAAGCAAGTATATATAGTCTGTCAGTGATGTATTGTATGTAGTGTATGCAAGTTCTTGTATGGTCAGGTTGTGTATTACGTTAAGTGAGACCTTTGGTTTATCCCGTTAGAGTTTGGACTATGAAGAACTGGATAATGATGCCTTACTTCAGGAGAAGATACAGAAACATTCCCGGGTGAGTTTAGTGTAGATTTTATGCACCGTGTGCTATGTGTTTGTACAGTCAAACCTCTACAACATCACCCTTGGTTCCTCGCTTCACCTGACATTAATAACAGTTTTCTGTTGTAACTGATACAATTATTGAGTACGTGGATACACCTGTGCCTGCATGACCTGTTGTTATGAAGAGGCTGTCCTTGTAAAAAGTCTTTTTGTGAAGAGGTCTGACTGTTTTTGTAATGTGTGTTTTCATTCTATGCATATGTTTTTACGTATGTTTGTTAAGTCAGACCTCTTCACAACAACAGTCTCTCTATAACAACATGTCTTGTGGGAACAAATGTCACTCACTTACACAGTAATTGCATTGGTTACAACAGTAAACTGGGTATAATGACAGGGAAAGTGAGGAACCAAGGGTGATGTTGTAGAGAGGTCTGACCGTATACTAGTGTATGGGAGCACTACCAAGGGTGGTGTTGTGAAGAGGTCTGACTGTATACTAGTGTATGGGAGCACTACCAAGGGTGATGTTGTAAAGAGGTTTGACTGTATACTCATGCATACGTACGTATATGCAATGTATTTGTGTACTGTGTGTTTGTACACTACATGTGCTGTTTACATTGATGGTTTGGTGGCTCGTTGTATGTGGTATGCATACAGATGTATGGGATACAGAGGTTGTGTTCTCCACTGTATCCGTGCAGCACTTCATACTGATCAACTTCCTGAGGTGGGTAGTGACGTTTGTGATTGGGGTTATGACTGCTCTGATTGCTTGTGGAATTGACATTGGGATTGAGAAAATCGCAGAGGGAAAGTTTGATGCCATCAAAGGTGGTATCCTTTTGTACTGTACATACGTATGTTGAGTCATATGGTGTACAGTGCAGCGTGTGTGTGTGTGTGTGTGTGTGTGTGTGTGTGTGTGTGTGTGTGTGTGTGTGTGTGTGTGTGTTTGTTACGTTTGTGTATATGTGGTGTGTGTGTGTGTGTGTGTGTGTGTGTGTGTGTGTGTGTGTGTGTGTGTGTGTGTGTATGCTCATACATGTGTTTTTTGTACTCTACATACATACGTATGTATGCATTACGTACGTACATACATAAATACCTTGACTAGTATGTAGTTATAAATTGGGCTGATGAGAATCCCGACCAGCACCTTGGTTCATTCTATGTGTTCCTGACTTGGGTCTCCATCAGCGTCGGCCTGGTCAGTGTGGTGGCCTTCCTCGTGGCATTCATTGAGGTGAGCCTTCTGCAGAATGTGATCAAAGTGTAGACTACCGACCATGAGGTTAGAGAATATAGATGTAATCTAATCTAAATAATATTATGTACAGTACGTATGTACATAGGTTGACAATATGTACATGTATATTGTACATATTTCACAATATGTGAGCATATGAAGTGCAGAATGTATGTATTCTGCAAATCTGTGAATTCTCACTGAAGGGATGCAATAGCTTGCCTATGTCTGGCAGTGCATCAATTTGCTATATACAGTGTATACATGATTCAAATGTAATACATGTATGTACATATCTAGGCATGTGTGCATACATATACATATGTACATATACGTATTTACGCATACCTATGTGTATGTCGAAAGTGCCTATGTATGTATGTCAGTACCAGTGTCTAACTTGCGTACTTTACATGCTGTACTGTGTAGCCTGTAGCTGCTGGGAGTGGCATTCCTGAGATCAAGTGCTATCTCAATGGGATAAAGGTAGAACGTGTGGTCAGATTGAAGGTACGTACCTCTACTCACATGCCTACAGCTATATATGAACACCATACATAATATGGATATGCACTCGTTTTCCATTTGCTTATGAATGTCTCTGTTCTCTTGGTAGACACTCTTTGTCAAAGCATTTGGTGTTCTGTTTTCTGTGGCAGGTGGACTGGCAGTGGGGAAGGTGGGTGTACGTATGTATGTGCATACTCACACTAGAGGTGTGCAGAAATGCAGTGTGTACAGCATATTATAGTGAATGCATACCATGAAACCTGTGTACACTCTATGCACATAAACATACACACACACGCATGCACGCGCACACACACACACACACACACACACAGGCATACACACACACAGATACGCACGTACGCACGCACGCACATGCACACACACACACACACAGGCATACACACACACAGATACGCACGTACGCACGCACGCACATGCACACACACACACACACTAAAAGTCTTAACGCTAATACACCAAATCCTCTAGGAAGGCCCAATGATCCACGGTGGAGCAGCTGTAGCTGCTGGAATCTCCCAAGGAAGATTAACAACAGTCAAAGTTGACTGTACAAATGTAAGTACACACTGTGCACTGGTGAACCTTGTGTGTATACATACGTAGGTAATACAGTGAGTATGTACTGTACTATGCAGACCTGTGGGAGTGATGTACAAGGCATATTGCCTAAAATCTGGAAGGGGACTGTGAAATATACAATCTTTTTAGCAACCGGTTGATCCTATTGTACATACAACCATACGGGCCTGTTACAGTACATACGCAAATGGTTTCCATTGTAGATACCGTACTGTATGTACATGTATACTCTGTACTGCATATATGTACAATTAGTGAGGCTGTGATGACGTTGATTGATTTCCGTTCTCCTGATGAACGCTGTGATGTTATATCTCACTCTGAGCCCACTAGTACACAGACATACACAGCTATCGTGCTGGCTGTGCCTATCGAATATACTAGTTTTATTGAGCCTTAGTAACACCCGGGAGATCTCTGGGTTGAAACATCTGATTTTGTAGCTAAAAGTTGTGAAGAAGACCTATATATACAGGTAGAACTGGTCAATCTTGTGACTAAGAGGACTACATACACTGTGTGTTTCTGAAGCAGAATAGTACCAGTATATCCACTATGAATGCAACAACCTCCACTTATACCTGTTCTTATCATGTGCTTGTACTGCTCTTGAGCGTCCCTCTCTGCTGCTGTAGCGTGCTCTTCCTGCCTTCCGGTACTATCGCAATGATCCCGAGAAGAGGGACTTTGTGGCCAGCGGAGCTGCTGCTGGAGTGTCAGCTGCCTTTGGGGCTCCTATTGGTACGTGTACATCCACCTGTGTACATATGCGTACACATACATACATAGAAGATGGAACAGTGTGTTCTGTGCTGTGTTTGATGTTGTTGATGGTCAGGTGAAGGTTTAAATACATTTTTTACCATGTACATACCATAGATAATAGAAAGACCTATTTGTGTGTACATACGTGTGTATGTACGTACATACATGCATCCAGTCATATATCACAGGCTGATACAAACTTGTATGTAATAATTACCTCTCCTCCTCTCTGTTGTGCATGTTAGGTGGTGTATTGTTCAGTCTCGAGGAAGGCGCTAGCTTCGTTAACCAGGCTCTGACTTGGAGGATGGTCAGTACAATATGCATGCATGTGTTGTGTGTGTGTGTGTTTGTGTGTGTGTGTGTGTGTGTGTGTGTGTGTGTGTGTGTGTGTGTGTGTGTGTGTGTGTGTGTGTGTTTGTATGTGTTGTGTGTGTGTGTGTGTGTGTGTGTGTGTGTGTGTGTGTGTGTGTGTTTGTATGTGTTGTGTGTGTGTGTGTGTGTGTGTGTGTGTGTGTGTGTGTGTTTGTATGTGTTGTGTGTGTGTGTGTGTGTGTGTGTGTGTGTGTGTGTGTGTGTGTGTGTGTGTGTGTGTGTTTGTATGTGTTGTGTGTGTGTGTGTGTGTGTGTGTGTGTGTGTGTGTGTGTGTGTGTGTGTGTGTGTGTGTGTGTGTGTATTCTTGCTACACAGATAGTGTACTTCCCACAATTTGTTTCCTTTTAACATCACAATTAATGGTCCAAATCTACTGAAACAATTTGATATGCTAACTGCTGACCTGTAGTTTTTCTCCCTCTGTAGTTTTTTGCCTCCATGGCTTCAGCCTTCACACTCAATGTGATCCTGTCAGCGTACCACAATCATCCTGGTGATCTCACCTTTAATGGTATCATCAACTTTGGCCGGTTCCCAGCAGAAGAGGAGAGCTCTTACGAATGGTTCGAGATACCAATCTTCATCATCCTTGGTGCTATAGGTACGTAGGTACTTAGGTAGTATTTTACAGATGTGTAGGTGTTGGCTTGGGCATGTGTGGGGGTGTATCTGTGTTGAGACTAGCTTTGGGTTGAGCACTGAAGGTTAGGCTCTAGTGTGTATTCATTTCCTTCACTTCTTAGGTGGTATTCTTGGTGCTCTGTTCAACTGCATCAACTTCCACTTGACCCTCTTCAGAAGGAGGTATGCCAGCATTTATATACTGTATGTGTCAGCCTGCTACATGTATGGAAGTGTGTAAGTGTGTACGTGTGTGACTAGATGCACACAGAGTACTTACGTACATACGTATATCTCTACATGTACAAATATTCATGGTATGATACTGAGACTACTGTAGGTAGGTACCCCAAACACTTCTTGTTGTACACTGTAAATGGATGTTCCCAAAATGTACTCTTTGCTACTTTTCCTCTATCCTCCACACACGTAGGTACATTCGCACTCGCTTGCAGCGTTTCTTGGAACCCCTCATTGTTGTGACAATGACGGTTACTGTGTCCTTTATGACTGTGTTCTTGTCGCCCGAATGCCAGCCTATTGGGACCGAGGAGCCCTACCAGGACACTTATGGAGGGACCGTGAAAGTGGGTGGTGTGTATGGGTGTACCTACATACGTATGTGTGTCCACATGTGTACAATAATGCAGTCTAACCTCTTCTCATCATCACCCTTGGTTCCTTACTTTCCCTGTCATTATATCCAGTTTGCTGTTGTAATCAATACAATTACTGTATAAGTGTACGTACATCTGTTTTGACAAGACATATTGTTATAGAGAGACTGTTGTTGTGAAGAGGTCTAACCGTATCATTTGTAGCTTCTGTCATATGTACACACATAGGCACGTACCTTGTTGGACAATGGTTATTTTGTTCTTGTAGTTGTTCTGTAAGGAAGGAGAATACAACACCATCGCCACTCTGTTCTTGAGCACACCAGAAGAGTCCATCAAGAACCTCTTCCATGACCCAAAAGGTGAGAGTCCAGTCCATCCAGGCTTGGAGCATACGTACATGTAAGATGGGTTTGGCTGGGGTGTGAGAAGTGGTCCAAAGTGCACAACAGCCGAGTGTGGTCATAGTGTCATGGTAGTGTAACACATGTAATGCAAAACCGTTTTGAAGTCTTACAAGGGAGATCATGTATGGGAGGACAGTGTCTGACCTCGTGATGGTGGCAGGCTGCCCTAGCTTCACATGGGCAGACCACTATGAGCTTTGTTATCATTGTGAATTCTGTCAAATTCCATGGAGATGTAGGAGTGTGTGTGTGTGTGGGACTCTCTTTCAATTATTATGTTTGCTAAATATTTCTTCAAGAGGGACCTACCCCGGTCCCCCTTGATGATGACCTGCTTATTCAAATGTAATGTGTAGTCCAAACAGAATGGATTCCTTGTGTGTTGCCTGACAAGGAGTGGGTTCCACAGATACACGTTACAGTCAGTACTACTACACTCCGTTATAACAGCTCAGTACGTGCAATGTCTTCGAGGTTGCATTGTGTCCCAGATGTGCCCCCTCTCAATTGTCAGCATTATATAATAATATTATATCCATTCTCAAGTATATTCATTGCCCTCTTCAAGTATATTCATTGCCCTCCCTCCAGTGTCCTACAGTCCCCTCCTCCTGTTTGTCTTCTTCCTACTGTACTACTTCTTGGCATGTTGGACCTACGGGCTGATGGTGTCCAGTGGACTCTTCGTCCCCAGCTTGCTGGTGGGGGCATCCTGGGGGAGAGTCATCGGTAAAATCATCAACGACTATCTCCCAATCCCTCCAGGCTATGTGAGTTCTGAACTCTTTACTGTTTGTTTCATGATCAGTAGCTGGTTTATATTGTGATGAAGGTGTTCACTGTGATGTATCAATACCATTTTGCAGAGGTTCTCTTCACCTGGTAGATATGCTCTCATTGGTGCCTCGGCTATGCTAGGTGTGTGTGTATGTGTGTGTGTATGTATTTGTGAGTGTGTGTGTGTGTGTTTGTTTGTGTGTGTGTGTGTGTGTGTGTGTGTGTGTGTGTGTGTGTGTGTGTGTGTGTGTGTGTGTGTGAAATTTGTGTGTAAGGAACCACATTAGATATGTGATTGTAGTCTGCACATACATGCATATACTGCATATTATATGTGTATGCTTTGTCATCACTATCCACCCTACCCCTACTAGGTGGTGTAGTGCGGATGACAATTAGCCTCACAGTTATCGTAATGGAGGCCACACAAGACCTCACATATGGTCTGCCCATCATGCTGTCCATTATGGTAGCAAAGTGGGTAGGAGATATATTCAATGAAGTAAGCCATTGTTCATCTATGGCCCTTGCTACAATGTATGTTCATATGTGTCCATGAGTATTTGTGTGTGTTGATGTGTGTCTACATCTGTCGGTGTGTGTCCATGTGTTCGTGTCTGTCCATGTTTGTCCGTGTGTGTCCATGTCTTCCCATGTGTGTCCACGTCTGTCTGTGTGTGTTTACACATGTCCATGTGTGTCCATGTCTGTCTGTGTGTGTTTACACATGTGTGTCCACGTCTGTCCATGTCTGTCCATGTTTGTCCATGTGTGTCCACGTCTTCCCATGTGTGTCCATGTTTGTCCATGTGCGTCCATGTGTGTCCACATGTCTATAATATTATTGTGTTGCACCATCACGTGTGTAGGGTCTATACGACATCCACATTGAGCTGAATAGTATACCTCTGTTGCCATGGGAACCCTCACCACTCACAGAAGGGATTCTAGCCACGTACGTTCATTTCTGATTCAGTCATGTCTGGTGTCACACAGGTAGCTACATACAGTAGCTCATGCAATGCTGATGCAAAATTGGTTATGTTACTCAAACTAGTGTAAAAGACGTCTATACTTATCTACATATGCTTGTGAACTAGTACATGTATGTAAGTCTTCAGATACACATGTGAGAGCTACACAGCTATCGTGAATGTCTGGTATGTAACGGATTCTTCCCTCAAATACTTCACTCTAGAGATGTGATGAGTACACCTGTTGTTACGTTCAAGACAATAGAAAAGGTATATTCACCACAACACAGTGGTTTAGCTGCCCAGTTGGTTCAGTATTCCAATCCCACTTTATCGCAGGTGAAGACGGTCATACATATCTTGAAGACAACCAGGCACAACGGTTTTCCTGTGGTTGATGGCGAACCAGGATTGGTGAGTTCGTTAATTGTTTATATACGTCATTTCTCAAGAATTTAGTACGTTGCGTTGGTGGTGTAAAGGTTAGCATTGTTGCCTTCCAAGCAGTAGATCCGGGTTCGATTCCCGGCCAACGCACTTTTTTTATTTTTTTTTTTCCTCCGTATCCCTTCATTCATCATTCCATAGCACGATGATATACGAACGTATGGAACTTTCAGAGGATTGATTCTTCGTTCTCAAATAGTAATTCTCCTCAAATACCAGGTAGTATTTTGATTTTATGAAAATAACTTGCTTATTTGATAGTTTGCTGTCTAATTTGCTACGATACAGGTTTTTGGTAAATCTCAGGAGCTGGCATCAGCAATAAATCCTCTGGGGACCAAAGAATTCTCAGAAGCATACCCAAGATTTCCTGGTGTAAATGTGAGTACCTGTGGATTAGGCATGTGCAATAATGGTAAAATTAACCTGTATCACCAATGATGCATCATTATTACGATTATGGTGATAATTACATAATGACACAATTTTTAGTTTTCTATTGTTATTTGAATTGTAACATTACACTCAATCCAAAAAAAATATATTGAAAGTACTGTATATGGAATAAACTGTTAAAACTGGTGAAGCTATGTTTTGAGCAATTCAGAAATAATTCCAATGTAGTTTTTTTTAGCTGAAAACACCAACACTTGTACATTTTCGGGAATAAAGAAGGAAGGAAGTGTTATCGCAATAACACTTAACTCATCGTCATCACCTTGATGATGAAGTTGAGAATTATAATCGTATTATCATAATAATTGCGTAGGCCTGTTGTGGATGCACAACACTGTCATATGCATGCGTGTGTGTACTTGCTGCTAGTCGGCTTTGTGTTTGAATTTCTCCTCCAGACCTTCCAGTTTGGCACTGATGAACTGGAGATGTACATTGACTTCCAACCCTACATGAACCACTCCACTTACTGTGCTTATAACGTACGTTTCTGCATCAACCATGCACTGTACTTCACTGTAGTTCCCGTTTTTGTTTTTGTACATACCTTTCTTCCTATAAGAATATAGTGACACTTACATGGTATGTGAATACCCTGTTGGTACACATTTTGATTGGTACATACTTCTGAATTGGACATGTTCCTGGTTAATACATGTTTCTGGTTAGCGTACACACTCCCAATTAGCAAATGCTCCTGGTTAGTACACACTCCTGGTTAGTACACACTCCTGGTTAGTACACACTCCTGGTTAGTACATACTCCTGGTTAGTACACACTCCTGGTTAGTACACACTCTTGGTTATTACATACTCCTGGTTAGTACACACTCCTGGTTAGTACATGCTCTTGGTTATTACATACTCCTGGTTAGTACACACTCCTGGTTAGTACATGCTCCTGGTTAGTACACGCTCCTGGTTAGTACACATCCCTGGTTAGCACACACTCCTATAGTTAGTACACAATTCTAGATAGTACACACTCCTGGTTACTTCACTATAGCCTTGGTACACTGTGTCAACTAGTACTGACAGCAAGTACTTCTGATTAGGTACACAAATCTCATGTACCTCTCAGTGGACTAACCAAGTTGGACTGTAATGCCATACAACAGTGTCAGAACCAACAATCATACTCATAACTATTGATGACAGTGTGTGTTTGAGTGCATTCTCTACTTGTCATTAGGATTTCCGTTACAAGAGATTATTTAACCAGTTTCGATATGTTGGGCTGAGACATCTGGTCATTGTGGACAGAAATAACAAGGTATGTACGAAGCGTCACCCATGGACACTGTCTGTGCGTGTCCCATCTTTGCAAGTGCAGTGCTGCTACTTGGTTTGTGTACTGTGTTAGGTGATTGGGATCATCACTCGGAAAGACCTAGCTCGGTACAGACTGCACGGATCCTGTGGAAAGTCTGAAATTATCGAGCTTGACTTTGTCTGCGATTGAAGCACATTCGGGAGTTATAAATTATTATTAATGCACATATATTTTTGTGATATGTACGTACACATGACATTGTAATTATTGTTTGCTTGAATAGAAGAATACCTCACTCTTTTCAGTCCATTTGGACAACTATATCACAGCAGCTATATGAAGATAGTCACTTTATAGCAGCTTATCTCTTATGCAAATGTGTATAAATATGACGTTGTACAGCCGTATACAGTAACATTTGTTTATAATACATCATATATTATGATGGTATATGTACGATATGACCTGGTCACCTATATATGAACCCTATACACCTATACATGATACATGGTCACCTATATATGAACCCTATACACCGATACATGATACATGGTACACCTATATATGAACCCTATACACCTATACATGATACATGG
Source organism: Chondrilla cf. caribensis (assembly GCA_964020155.1). NCBI lineage: Eukaryota > Metazoa > Porifera > Demospongiae > Chondrillida > Chondrillidae > Chondrilla > Chondrilla cf. caribensis. The sequence goes on along the minus strand of OZ026556.1, from coordinate 4,075,204 downwards.
TCACCTATATATGAACCCTATACACTGATACATGATACATGGTACACCTATATATGAACCCTATACACCGATACATGATACATGGTACACCTATATTATATGAATGTACATACAAACGTATAATAATTATATGTATCATATGAGTGTTTCTGACCTGTGACAAAAGGTACGTATCTTGTTGGTCACCAGGTCTGGAGCACCTCTGGGATTGTGGAGACGTCAACTATTTGAACTATTTGAAACTATTCTCATCTCCGTAGCTAACTCATAACCCCAGCTACATTCGGAGGTGCTTAATATTTTTCGATGTATTGGATAGTATAGGAGAGAAAACACTTAGCACATACTTCAATAGCTGATGGGAAAGTTGGCGTATCAACCTGATATTTTCACCAGACCTAGTTGAAGATATAAACTAACTTATGAAACAATTCCCATCTCCGTAGCTAACTGATAACCCCAGCTACATTTGGAGGTTTTAATGTTCTTTCAATGAATGGGAGAGTATAGGAGAGGAAATCCTAAGCACAAACTCACCAACACAATTTGGGATGCATGCAAACCGTCCTGGGTGTGCTATGGGCCTCGTGGTGACAAGCCAAAAAATGTCAATTTTTATGCTTGTCACCACGACCTCTCCTGTGTGCACATAATGCATCATAGATCTAATACGAATACACGGACACACTCCTGGAACCAATACGGTCCTTTAGATAGCAAAAATGATAGGTTTTGTTGCTGATGAAAATTCTCTCAGCTGTCCATATGGTACATAGCACTATACATTGTATGTACATTTCAATATGAGTGTAATACGCCTTGTGGTGATAACTCAGGTGATTTGACATCAAGTTGCTGGTCACCAAGGGCTGCCCAGTGTCCGTGCCAAACTCACCAACACAATTTGGGATGCATGCAAACCGTCCTGGGTGTGCTATGGACCTCGTGGTGACAAGCCAAAAAATGTCAATTTTTATGCTTGTCACCACGACCTCTCCTGTGTGCACATAATGCATCATAGATCTAATACGAATGCACGGACACACTCCTGGAACCAATACGGTCCTTTTGATAGCAAAAATGATAGGTTTTATTGCTGATAAAAATTCTCTCAGGTGTCCATATGGTACATAGCACTATACATTGTATGTACATTTCAATATGAGTGTAATACGCCTTGTGGTGATAACTCAGGTGATTTGACATCAAGTTGCTGGTCACCAAGGGCTGCCCAGTGTCCGTGCCAAACTCACCAACACAATTTGGGATGCATGCAAACCGTCTTGGGTGTACTATGGGCCTCGTGGTGACAAGCCAAAAAATGTCAATTTTTATGCTTGTCACCACGACCTCTCCTGTGTGCACATAATGCATTATAGATCTAATACGAATGCACGGACACACTCCTGGAACCAATACGGTCCTTTAGATAGCAAAAATGATAGGTTTTGTCGCTGATCAAGAATTCCCTCAGGTGCCCATATGGCACATAACATTATACATTTGTATGTACATTTCAATATAAGTGTATACGCCTTGTAGTGATAACTCAGGTGATTTGACATCAAGTTGCTGGTCACCAAGGGCTGCCCAGTGTCCGTGCCAAACTCACCAACACAATTTGGGATGCATGCAAACCGTCCTGGGTGTGCTATGGGCCTCGTGGTGACAAGCCAAAAAATGTCAATTTTTATGCTTGTCACCACGACCTCTCCTGTGTGCACATAATGCATCATAGATCTAATACGAATGCATGGACACACTCCTGGAACCAATACAGTCCTTTTGATAGCAAAAATGATAGGTTTTGTTGCTGATGAAAATTCTCTCAGCTGTCCATATGGTACATAGCACTATACATTGTATGTACATTTCAATATGAGTGTAATACGCCTTGTAGTGATAACTCAGGTGATTTAACATCAAGTTGCTGGTCACCAAGGGCTGCCCAGTGTCCGTGCCAAACTCACCAACACAATTTGGGATGCATGCAAACCGTCCTGGGTGTGCTATGGGCCTCGTGGTGACAAGCCAAAAAATGTCAATTTTTATGCTTGTCACCACGACCTCTCCTGTGTGCACATAATGCATCATAGATCTAATACGAATGCACGGACACACTCCTGGAACTAATATGGTCCTTTTGATAACAAAAATGATAGATTTTGTTGTCAATCTAAATTTCTCCCAGATGTCCATGTGGCACTTAGCATTTAACCATTTGTATGTATGTTTCAATAAGTATACTCTCCCATGCTTTGAAAGTACACTAAGCACCTTCGAATGTAGCAGCGATTACTAGCCATCTATTGAGATGGGAATTATTTCATAAGTAAGTTCATGGCCCCAACTAGGTCTGCCTAGAATATCAAGTTGACACGCTCCCTCCCCCATGAGCTATGAAAAAAGGTGCTTAACGTTTTCTCTCCTATACTCTCCCATACATTGAAAAATGTTAAGCACCTTCCAATGTAGCTGGAGTTACGAGCCACCTATTGAGATGGGAATTGTTTCACAAGTTAGTTCACGTCCCCAACTAGGTCTGCCTAAAATATCAAGTTGACACGCCCCCTCCCCCATGAGCTATGCAAAAAGGTGCTTAACGTTCTCTCTCCTATACTCTCCCATACATTGAAAAAATGTTAAGCACCTTCCAATGTAGCTGGAGTTACGAGCCACCTATTGAGATGGGAATTGTTACAGAAGTTAGTTCACGTCCCCAACTAGGTCTGCCTGAAATATCAAGTTGACACGCCCCCTCCCCCATGAGCTATGCAGAAAGGTGCTTAACGTTTTCTCTCCTATACTCTCCCATACATTGAAAAAATATTAAGCACCTTCCAATGTAGCTGGAGTTACGAGCCACCTATCGAGATGGGAATTGTTTCACAAGTTAGTTCACGTCCCCAACTAGGTCTGCCTGAAATATCACGTTGACACGCCCCCTCCCCCATGAGCTATGCAAAAAGGTGCTTAACGTTTTCTCTCCTACATATACTCTCCCATACATTGAAAAAATATTAAGCACCTTCCAATGTAGCTGGAGTTACGAGCCACCTATCGAGATGGGAATTGTTTCACAAGTTAGTTCACGTCCCCAACTAGGTCTGCCTGAAATATCAAGTTGACACGCCCCCTCCCCCATGAGCTATGCAAAAAGGTGCTTAACGTTTTCTCTCCTATACTCTCCCATACATTGAGAAAATATTAAGCACCTTCCAATGTAGCTGGAGTTACGAGCCACCTATCGAGATGAGAATTGTTTCACAAGTTAGTTCACGTCCCCAACTAGGTCTGCCTGAAATATCAAGTTGACACGCCCCCTCCCCCATGAGCTATGCAAAAAGGTGCTTAACGTTTTCTCTCCTACATATACTCTCCCATACATTGAAAAAATATTAAGCCCCTTCCAATGTAGCTGGAGTTACGAGCCACCTATTGAGATGGGAATTGTTTCACAAGTTAGTTCACGTCCCCAACTAGGTCTGCCTGAAATATCAAGTTGACACGCCCCCTCCCCCATGAGCTATGCAGAAAGGTGCTTAACGTTTTCTCTCCTATACTCTCCCATACATTGAAAAAATTCTAAGCACTTTCCAATGTAGCTGGAGTTACGAGCCACCTATTGAGATGGGAATTGTTTCACAAGTTAGTTCACGTTCCCAACTAGGTCTGCCTGAAATATCAAGTTGACACGCCCCCTCCCCCATGAGCAGTGTAAGAAGGTGCTTAACGTTTTCTCTCCTATACTCTCCCATACATTGAAAAAATATTAAGCACCTTCCAATGTAGCTGGAGTTACGAGCCACCTATCGAGATGGGAATTGTTTCACAAGTTAGTTCACGTCCCCAACTAGGTCTGCCTGAAATATCAAGTTGACACGCCCCCTCCCCCATGAGCTATGCAGAAAGGTGCTTAACGTTTTCTCTCCTATACTCTCCCATACATTGAAAAAATATTAAGCACCTTCCAATGTAGCTGGAGTTACGAGCCACCTATCGAGATGGGAATTGTTTCACAAGTTAGTTCACGTCCCCAACTAGGTCTGCCTGAAATATCAAGTTGACACGCCCCCTCCCCCATGAGCTATGCAAAAAGGTGCTTAACGTTTTCTCTCCTATACTCTCCCATACATTGAGAAAATATTAAGCACCTTCCAATGTAGCTGGAGTTACGAGCCACCTATCGAGATGGGAATTGTTTCACAAGTTAGTTCACGTCCCCAACTAGGTCTGCCTGAAATATCACGTTGACACGCCCCCTCCCCCATGAGCTATGCAAAAAGGTGCTTAACATTTTCTCTCCTACATATACTCTCCCATACATTGAAAAAATATTAAGCCCCTTCCAATGTAGCTGGAGTTACGAGCCACCTATTGAGATGGGAATTGTTTCACAAGTTAGTTCACGTCCCCAACTAGGTCTGCCTGAAATATCAAGTTGACACGCCCCCTCCCCCATGAGCTATGCAGAAAGGTGCTTAACGTTCTCTCTCCTATACTCTCCAATACATTGAAAAAATTCTAAGCACTTTCCAATGTAGCTGGAGTTACGAGCCACCTATTGAGATGGGAATTGTTTCAAACATTAGTTTACATCTCCAGTTAAGTCTGTCTGAAATATCACGTTGACACGCCCCCTCCCCCATGAGCCATGCAAAACGGTGCTTATTGTTTTCTCTTCTATACTCTCACATACATTGAAAAATATTTTTCACCTTTGAATGTAGCTGAGTTACGGACCATCTATTGAGATAGGAATTGATTCACAGGTTAGTTCACGTCCACAGCTAGGTCTGTCTAAAATATCAAGTTGACATGCCCCTCCCCCATGAGCTATGAAAAAAAGGTGCTTAGCGTGTTGCCTCCTATACTCTCCCTTACATTGAAAAAGTATTATTATTATTATTATTGTAATAATCGTAATACGCCTTGTGGTGATAACTCAGGTGATTTGACATCATGTTGCTGGTCACCAAGGGCTGCCCAGTACCTGTCCCAAACTCACCAACACAATTTGGGATGCATGCAAACCGTCCTGAGTGTGCTATGGGCCTCGTGGTGACAAGGCAAAAAATGTCAATTTTTATGCTTGTCACCACGACCTCTCCTGTGTGCACATAATGCATCATAGATCTGCTACGAATGCACGGACACACTCCTGGAACTAATACGGTTCTTTTGATAGCAAAAATGATAAGTTTTGTTGCTGATGAAAATTCTCTCACGTGTCCATATGACACATAACATTATACATTTGTATTTACATTTCAATATGAGTGTAATACGCCTTGTGGTGATAACCCAGGTGATTTGACATCACGTTGCTGGTCACCAAGGGCTGCCCAGTACCTGTCCCAAACTCACCAACACAATTTGGGATGCATGCAAACCGTCCTGGGTGTGCTATGGGCCTCGTGGTGACAAGCCAAAAAATGTCAATTTTTATGCTTGTCACCACGACCTCTCCTGTGTGCACATAATGCATCATAGATCTAATACGAATGCATGGACACACTCCTAGAACTAATACGGTCCTTTTGATAGCAAAATGATAGGTTTTGTTGCTGATGAAAATGCTGCCAGGTGTCCATATGGCACATAGCATTATACATTTGTATGTACATTTTAATATAAGTGTAATACGCCTTGTGGAGATCACTCAGGTAATTTCACATACCGTTGGTAGTCACCAAGGGCTGCTCAGCGTCCGTGCCAAATTCACCAACACAATTTGGGATGCATATAAACCGTCCTGAGTGTGCTATGGACCTCGTGGTGACAAGCCAAAAAATGTCAATTTTTATGCTTGTCACTACAGCCTCTCCTGTGTGCACATAATGCATCATAAATCTTATACCAATGCACAGACACAGTCCTGGAACTAATACGGTCCTTTTGATAGCAAAAATGATAGATTTTGTTGCAGATCAAATATTCTCTCAGGTGTCCATATGGCACATAGCATTATACATTTGTATGTACATTTCAATATAAGTGTAATATGCTTTGTGGTGATCACCCACATCCCATTGCTACATTTCAATACATGTGTAATGCATATACTCTCCCATGCATTGATAATTTATTAAGCACCTTTAACCTGGGTTACAGGCCACCTATTGAGATGGAAATTGTTTCAGAAGTTAGTTCACATCCCCAGCTAGATCTGTCTATTATATCAAGTTGACACACCCACTCCCCATGTGGTATGCAAAAAGGTGCTTAGCTTTTTCTCTCCTATACTTTCCCATACATTGAAAATATATTAAACACCTTCCATTATAGCTGGGGTTACGGGCCACCTATTTAGATGGGAATTGTTTCAGAAGTTAGTTAACATCCCCAGCTAGATCTGTCTATTATATCAAGTTGACACACCCCCTCCCCCATGTGGTATGCAAAAAGATGCTTAGTGTTTTCTCTCCTATACTCTCCCATTCCTTGAAAATATATTAAGCACCTTCGAATGTAGCTGGGGCTACGGGTTAGCTATGGAGATGGGAATTGCTGTAAACGTTAATACATGTCCCCAGCTAGGTCTGTCTAAAACATCAAGCTGATACACCCCTGCCCCCATGAGCTATGCTAAAAGGTGCTCAGCATTTTTGTCCTATACTCTCCTATACAGTACATTGAAAAAAAATATTAAGCACCTCTGAATGTAGCCGGGGATACAGGCCACCTATTGAGATAGGAATTGTTTCAGAAGTTAGTTCACGTCCCCGACTAGATCTGTCTAAAATATCAAGCTGACACATCTCCTCCCTCATGAGCTATGCAAAAGGTGCTTAGCGTTTTCTCTCCTATACTCTCCCATATGTACATTGAAAAAATTTTAAGCACCTTCGAATGTGGCTAGGGTTATGGGATAGCTACGGAGATGGGAATTGCTTCAGAAGTTAGTTGACATCCCCAACTAAGTCTGTCTAAAATATCAAGCTGACAGGCCCCCTCCATCATTTTTTTTCTCCTACTCGTATGCAACATATGGGTACTGGGGAGAATTTTTGTTCAACGACAAACACATATTTTTTTGTTATCAGAAGGACCATACTAGTTCCAGAAATGTGTCCCTGCATTCATTTTTGAGCTATGATACATCACGTGCACACAGGAGAGGCCACAGTGACAAGCCATAAAATTTGACATTTTTTTGCTCATCACCGCGAGGCCTATAGTGCACTCAGGACAGTCTGTATGCATCCGAAATTGTGTTGGTGAGTTTAGCATGGACACTGGGCAGCCCCTGGTGACCAGCAAAGGAATGTGAAATCGCTCGAGTGATCACCACGAGGAATAATACGTTTAATTTTGAATGTACATACAAAGGTATACTCATTATTATTATGTGGCATATGGGCACTGGGGAGAAATTTTATTCAAGGACAAAACGCATCTTTTTTCTTATCAAAAGGACCGTACTAGTTTCAGGAGTGTGTCCGTGCATTTGTATTTGAGCTATGATGCATCACGTGCACACAGGAGAGGCCACAATGACAAGTAATAAAATTAGACATTTTTGCTTGTCACTGCGAGGCCTTTATCGCACTAAGGATGGTGTGTATAGATTCAAAATTGCATTGATGAGTTTGGTATGGACACTGCTCAGCCCTTGGTGACCAGCAATGGAATGTGAAATTACCTGAGGGATCGCCACAAGGCGTATTACGCTTATATTTGAATGTACATACAAAAGTATTTGCATTATTATACGTGCATTGAAAAAATGTTGAGCACCTCCAAATGTAGCTGGGGCTACGGGTTAGCTACAGAGATGGGAATTGCTTCAGAAGTTACTTCAGACATTAGCTGAGCTAAGTTTGTCTGGATTATCAAGCTGACACGCCCCTCCCCCATGAGCTATGCAAAAAGGAGAGTGAGAAAGTGCACACAGGAGAGGCCCTGGTGACAAGGAAAGATTTGACATTTTTGGCTTGTCACCAAGAGGTCTATAACACAGACAGGACAGTGTGTATGCATCCCAAATTGTGTTGGTGAATTTGAAATGGACACTGGGCAGCCCCTGGTGACAAGTAATGGATAGTAAAATTACCTGAGTGATCACCACAAGGTGTATTAAGCTTATATTGGAATGTAAATACAAAAGTATATGCAATATTACGTATATGTGCCAGATGGACACCGGGGAGAATTTTTGATGGGCGACAAAACGTATTATTATTGATATCAGAAGGGTGTGCTGGTTCCAGGAGTGTGTCTGTGCATCTGTATTTGTGCTATGATGCATCACGTACACTCAGGAGAGGCCGCAGTGGAAAGGAAGGAGGAGGAAAATTTGACATTTTTGCTAGTCACCACGAGGCCTATAGCACACAGGATGGTGTGTATGCATCCCAATTTGTGTTGGTGAGTTTGAAATGGACACTGGGCAGCTCTTGGTGACCAGCAACAGAGTGTGAAATTACCTGAGTGATCACCACAAGGCATATTACACTGACATTGGAATGTACATACAAAAGTTTCCGCAATATTATATGTGCCATGTATATAGACACAGGGAAGAATGTTCAATCTTCAACAAAATGTATCATTTTCGATATTAGAAGGACTGTACTGGTTTCAGAAGTTTGTCTGTGCATCTGTATTTGTGCTATGATGCATCACATTTATACAGGAGTGGCCGTGATGACAAGGAAAAAATTGACATATTTTTGCTTGTCACCACAAGGCCCATAGCACACCCAGGATGGTGTGTATGCATCCGAAATTGTGTTGGTGAGTTTGGCACGGACACTGAACAGCCCTTGGTGACCACCAACGTGATATCAAATCACCTGAGTTATCACCACAAGGCGTATTACACTTATATTGGAATGTACATACAAAAATATGTAGGGAGGAAGGCCATTATTAATAATATTTTGGTATTACAACAAAGTTTCAAATAATACAGTAAGGTGTTCTTTCAAAATGAAATGTGTGTGTGATCTCGGACACAGGCAACATGTTACAACACAAGTCAATGTGATGTGTGGGTGTATGCTGCACTGGCAATTATTATAATAATCATATGCCTGCAGTGTTCATGTAATACATGCATGCATGTATGTGTGTATTCCTTCAAGATCATGGGATCCAGGGACAAATAATGCGTTTTTATATGCGATTTCCTATCTTTTCTGACTCGTGTTAGCCCAGCTAGCTAGCTAGACTAGACACGTGTGTGATTGAATAATAAATTGAAAGGTTTGTGTCCGCGGAAATCCGCTATTATAGCCAGCTGGCAGGAAGTGGCGTCGCTACGTGTTTCCGTTACTTATCAGCGCTTCGCCGCAATGTCAGGTATGAATACGTACCTTTGTTCGTGTGTTGTCACCGGAGAATTATAAGCGAACAGCGCGATCGATCAGTATTCGTTTAGGGATGGATCTGGAATACACTCTCATAGCGGAAAAGATTTTCGAGAGAGGAGAGTACAGCGTTAGTGACGGCGATGGACAAGGTACGTACGTAGTATATGTGAACTAAGTCGTTGATCATGGACTTCGCTATGTCCTATAGTGATAGATACGTACGGCACCTTCCTACCTACCACAGCCATCAGCGTACAAGACCATGATATTATACAGTCCCTACGATAGATGTATTTACAGTAAAATAAATGTTAATAGTCAATACAACCAGTTGCCACCAGTTATAGACTCACAGATGATAAATATTTTGAGTTGAGCGTGTTGCAGTTGCATGAAAAGTGCCGTATATACTCTGTCTGTACACAAAATAATTAAATACTATAAAGAGAACATAATATTATTATATGATAAGCTGTGAAATTAAGGTGATGTGTATGTGAGGTTGATGATCCTACTACAGTGTATTCAATCAGTCTCGTCTGGTATTTCACTATAATCACGGAGCCTCTAGTTCGCTGGCCATGTCTCACTCCACCACTTTGACCACGGTAACAACCCTTCAGTAGCCTTTACGTTCTCTGGCTCTCTTCAGACAGGCTATCCGCACTGTGATAGTAGTTTCTAGGTTTCTTGTCCTAATGCGGTTGTTGTAGCATGATTCATATTAATTTTATCAATTGGTAGATAACACTGTATATGTCAAATTACCCATAATTGAGCAAGGATTTCCAATTGTGTAGATCTTATCTTTTGATTTGGATGAACCCCTTTCAGATCTTGGGAGCGATAATAAAAGTACCTTATCATTAATTTCTCCCGGATTATTAATTTTACTTGTTGAAGAAGGCCCAAGTGAGGAAACATCCTGAAGGAGAAAAAAAATATGAAAACTACTTGTATTAACACTCCCAAAAACGAAAGGTTTCCTTATATTACCCTAGTATACATCATTGCCATAATTTTATATTGATTTGTCCTATTGGAGTGTTCCTACTACCTCATTCTAAAGGAATCAATGGCATGTGACTTTATGTGTTCACATACAATATTAGAACAAGAAATGTCAACCATCATGGATATTGATTTCATCAGTGCGTAAACTCACTTCCATTATGAATCAAACAGAAATGGCTCATCTTACAGAAATGTTGACCAAACTGTCTTCTGATATTGCTGATCCTCAGTAGATACATACTATGGTAAAATATAAGTACGTATATACACACACCGTAATATATAGTGTAATGTGTGTAGTAATACAGCATGGTTTGGTTGAAAGTTGATGTGATGCCCTGTTTCACATGTTTTGCTGAACTGTGTGTATATTATATGTATATGTCTTCACTACCTACACATGACTCCGCCTGGTCTGCAATACAATGAACGATTCATTCAGTATAATGTCTTTGCACCTTCCTACCTACCGACAATGTATTCATGAGAAGTGTTACTTAAATCACAGAAGCCCTATTCAAATAGGGGATCTACATACGTCTCACTTCATGACCACATTTCAAGGAAATTCAGCCATGCAATGAATTTTGGGAAGTTTCCTGTATGTTGTGTACACCTTACATTGAATAACCCACACACATACACAACAGTGTACGATCTACACACATATGTACATACGTATGTACCCACCGATACACAGCAACGAGCAACAACAGATTGAATGTACACTTGCATAATATGTACATGTGTATGCTGTTTCTTCGCGCATGTAGATCTACAGTTGGCTGCTACTGTGGGGAAAATGTTACTGGAGAAGAATAGCAGTCTGGAGGAAAAATTGCTGAAGCTTCAGTTCATAGTGGAGCAGACTAAAGTTGAAAATGATGTAAGTATGTACAGATGGAAACACATGCCTGCAAAGATGGGTACTTCCATACGTACACTGTCAGTGTGGCAGTACTTGTATATATACGTGCATGAGTCATCAGCATGGTTTATATCCATATGTGTTGTCAATGATCATGATCATACCACCCATGGAGGTTGAGGTCTCAATCTGATTGGTTCTTTCAAGATACACGTTAGACAAGTGAACCTGGTTGAATTTAGCCAAAGGTGTATACACATTTACGTGTTTACATGTTTACACGTGCACATACTTTAGATAACCTACACTAAAGTAATGTATACTATTTGTCAAGTATACACAATCTGTGTCCAAACAACAAACAATTCTCTCCTTGCCTATTTATGTATACAGCTATAGTCGGTATATATTCAGTACATACACTTCCACTTTTGGAAGATTCTGGATTGGACTTGTAATTTATAGATATACACTGGAACCTCTCTATTGCAAACCTCTGAAATGTGGAAACCTCTATAATAAGGACACCATTCAGTCTCCCGGTGTAGTACTGTGGTGTATCAAATGACCTCTGAATTGAGGAAACCTCTGTAATAAGGTCCCAAAGTGTCCTTAATAGAGAGGTTTCACTGTATACAGTGTGTGTGTGTGTGTGTGTGTGGTGTATCTGGTGTGCGTGTGTGTGTGTGTGTGTGTGTGTGTGTGTGTGTGTGTGTGTGTGTGTGTGTTGTGTGTGTACACAATATAATTGTGTTTTCATACATGGGTATTGTATGTATTTTGTATGTATGTAGCTAAGGTTTGTTGTGACTGTGTGACGGTTACTTGGACCAATATACCATACACCTCATCTTCCCAAACCCTCTCACACAGGACCTGGTTCACCAAGTTTCAGCTATGAAGGAGTCTTTGACAGTTGCAGGTAAACTCTCTGAACAGCTGGAGGATAGACTGGAGGAGATTGAGGAGGAAAACAAAACACTTTCTGGTGAGCTGAATCAGTGTCAAGGTGAACTGAAGAAGCGTGACTGTCAGCTTCAGCAGCTTCAAGCCAAGTTTGAGGAGCAAGAGGTGGAGTTGTCCCACTTGAAGGCCGATTACAGGGGAATTGCAATGGAGAAAAAGGTGTTGGAAAAGGAGCTGTTAGAGGAAAGAAATAGTAATAGCTCTACTTTGTCCAAAACATTTGAAGAAATGGATGAAATGTGGCAATTGAAAGAGGAACTTGACAATCTGAGACAAAAATTCAACGAATGCACTCGGGAAAAAGACAGGTTGACCAAACAGTTGTCCACTGCATTACACGAGAATGAGAGACTGGAACAAAGAATCCTACAAACTGAAGAAACTGTGGATGAACTGAGACACAAGCTGGCATCTGCAGAAGAGGTGGATGGGCCATGCAAAGCTCCCCAAAGTGGTGTAATAAGAAGAACTCGTAGCATGCGCTACACAACTTCATACTCATCTCCGCACAGGCCATCTGTCAAATTGTCATTCTCAAGTAACAATTTTCGAAATCACAGATCACCCCTCAGTTCAGTGTCCACCAATGCCACCAATTCTCCTGTCGATACAACTGGCATCTCGCTATGGAATGAACTGGACACACAGTGCGCAGACCTGCAAGAGAGATTCGACCATTGGGTGGATAAGTGCAATTGTTCCGCAAGTCTGGAGTACAGACAGTACTTGAAGTCAACTCCCGAGAAGAGTCAAGAAGAGCAAACGAACAGGGAACAAACTCCAAATGGACAACCATTTAAAGAAATGTTCGATGAACTGTTTGCTTCTTTAAGAGAAACAGCAGCTGTGGCTAACCGGTTGCTAACTGTGGAGAACAAGCCTGGCCAGTGATCATGACTGGATATAGACATGTGGACTACCTTTCTAATATTTATTATAATATTTTTAAATTCATTACTACGTGTTTATAGTCATTTTAATTATTCTAATTGTATCGTATATACACATATTATACAAAATTGACATGTAAATGAAATCACAATTCGTATCCAATGTTCATTTTCGGCATAAAATGTTCACTTGTGAATGTGTTAATACATTATGCGTATGTGTGCATACGTACATACATATTCCCCTTTATGCTGGTGAAAGATTATCATATCAGAGCTGATCCATACATGGAAAACTGGAATACGTGTACAATTATCTTTGAACGATAGATTTTACAAGGAATGACACATAAATATTCCAATGTTAATATATTATTCAATGCACCACGACAATAACTATTACATACGGACAATATTGATTAACAAAACAGACATAGTCCAAACAAAATCCAACATCTAGTGATATTTTAACCATCCTTCTGATCTATACTTCTTGAAAGCCTTCATATAGGCTTCGGCATGCTCTCTGCATCTCTGTGCGTGGTTCACTTCTTCCTTCCTGTAACACTCCCTTACTCTGTCTCTGAGTATCTTGACCTCTTCCAAAGCCACGGCTCTTTCTCTCACCCACTGATGACGAGCTCTTGTTAAAGCTACAAAATCATTCTTGTCTACCTCGTCAAGACCCGGTTCTTTGGGATATTCGTTGAATAGCTTTGGTCTAGTAGACATTTTATTTCGTCCAATAATGTAAGGGTTTCCCTCATATCACTCGGACTATAGTAGCCATAACTCCTAACTGCGCATGCTCAGTAAAGCATTGACACGTGGTAATTGTCCCATTTCGAGCAAAAATGGTGAGTTTTCCTCAAAATCTATCGAACGAATCTGCCTTAATGTGAATTGTTGTCGATTCAATTATTATGAAGGTAGTTTGCTTTTTGGATTATTTTAGAGTCACCGCAAGTTCGAAGCCCCGCGTCACGGGTCACTTGGATTTCTCCCAAGAAAAAGAAGCAAAAGACACCGTGGAAAAGTGAAGTCCTTCCCGAAAGATGACCCTTCCAAACCCGTGCACCTTACCGCATTTATGGGCTATAAGGCTGGTATGACACACATTCTAAGAGACATGAAAAGAATCGGATCGAGTGAGTTTCTTATTAATTTCCCATCCAATCCTGCACGACGTATGCTGTCAACGAGTGGAGATTTTCGGCAGAATGAGAACGTGTATTGTAAACCTTTTGCTATCACCTACCGATTAATACAGTAGATTGTAACTTGTTCAGATTGCATCCTGGTTAATACATACACTGTACCCACTCCCCAGCTATGTACAATGCCAGCGAGTACTGTTATTGAGTAATTCCGATAAAAAATGCAGATTGATTGCCTTCGATGCAAGTAGAAGCATAGATACTCCATACTTTAGTTGTGTAGTATGGAGTATCTACGGTAGAAGTGTGTTTATTCCCCTATTGGTAATTGCTGCACTGTGTGGTCGTTCTAGTGCTTTGCGGTACAAATTGCAATTTCTTACATTTGATCTGCAGAGGTGACCACATTGGAAGTGGTTGAACCAGTTACCATCTTGGAGACACCACCAGTGGTAGTGGTCGGTGTTGTTGGATACTCGGAAACTCCCCGTGGACTCCGCCCTCTGACAACTGTCTTTGCTCAGCACATCAGTGATGAGTGCAGAAGACGCTTTTACAAAAACTGGTAAGTATTATTTCTCCCATCAATTGTCAAATTTTGATGCCATCATGTCGTGTATTGAAGGATTGGAACTCCTCTCACTTGTGCTGATGAGTTTCAGTCGTACGTGTATCGTCGTGTGCTTCTTTGTTAAAAGGGCTCGCTCAAAGAAGAAGGCTTTCACAAGGTATGCTGAATTGTGGGGAAAGCCTGATGGTAAGAATGTGATTGAGGAGAATTTGAAGAGAATGAAGAAGTACTGCAAGGTGATTCGTGCCATCTGTCACACTCAAACAAATCTCGTCGGTCTTCGTCAAAAGAAAGCTCATGTCATGGAAATCCAGATAAATGGAGGAACACCGGCTGAGAAGGTAGAGTTCTCAAAATTTCAGGATGTTTTTTTCTGTGATTGGAGTTTAATTCTCCTTGTTTATCTCGTATGTAGGTGGATTGGGCTGTGGATCATTTTGAAAAAGCCATCCCAGTCAAGGATGTATTTAATGAGAATGAGATGATTGATGTCATAGGTGTCACAAAGGGCAAAGGATTCAAGGGTGAGTACTTGAAAAATCGCAAGTACTGTGTTATAATGGAGTGGTGGAGTATTCTCAGTTATTTTTACACTGGTGTGCATTTATGTACGCTTTTTCATAGTTTCTTTCATTGTACTGTATATGTAGGTGTCACCTTCCGCTGGCGAACAAAGAAGCTACCTCGTAAGACTCACAAGGGTTTGAGAAAGGTGGCTTGCATCGGGGCATGGCATCCCAGCAGAGTCCAGTACAGCATCCCGCGTGCTGGTCAGCTCGGGTATCACCACAGGACAGAAGTCAACAAGAAGATCTACCGTATTGCTGAAGGCTCCGACAGGAAGAGTGCCTCCACAAAAGCCGATCCCACAGAGAAGCAGATAACCCCAATGGTAAACTTAAATCACTACCTTACTACTGAGTACCAGCTTGTTCATTGTCTTCATTTGTTTGCTGTTTAGGGCGGATTCCCCCATTATGGTGTAGTTAAACAGGATTTTCTTATGCTGAAAGGGTGTGTTATGGGGCCTAAGAAGAGAGTCATCACCTTGAGGAAGGTAGGGCTACTTGCACTGGGCTGTCAACGTTTTTTGTGGTGTTTATGTTTATTTTCCGCCTCAATACAGTCACTGCTTGTTCAGACCAAGAGAAAGGCTCTGGAGGAGATAGAGCTCAAGTTCATCGATACTTCTTCTAAATTTGGACATGGTCGATTCCAAACTCCACAGGAGAAGGTTGCCTTCATGGTTCGTTGGCGATTGTGCTTTATGCTCTTGAGGAGATTCCTTTAACTAGCAATTTCTTTTATTAGGGTAAACTCAAAAAGGACTTTGAGAGAGAAAGGGCAGCGGCGGCTGAATGAAAATATCATGATGATGACATTATGTGTAATGGTATTGATTGAATTGATGCACAAATTTAATTAGTGAATGTCACGTGAGCATTTGGTTAGCGCGCGAAAATGGATGTCGTTTCTTTGGACAGCAGTTCTGAGGAGGATTTACCCGATTTCTCCCTTAGCCAAAAGCGTTACGCAATACAGTCGACTTCTAGTGAAACTAACACAATGGCAACAGTACCTGTTACTATAGACTGTAAGAGACCTCGTAGAAGTTTACCGGACAACGAGGCATGTTGCTCTTAACCTAGCTTGTTACCCATCTTGTACCAATAATAATGTATCCATACTTTACTTTAAATTACTGAACTTCTTAATTTCCTTCTCTGGGCTTCGCTACAGTCTTTGACATACAAGAAGAGCAAAGGAGCGGATCAAAAGGCTAAGAAAGAGGATGTAAAGGTCGGGAGAAGGCAGGAAAAAGAAATGAATAGAGCCATCAAAAAGGTACAGTCGGGGTAGTGGGGTGGTATTGGTTCTTCGTAGGAGATTACATTTACTTCTGTTTACTACTGCAGGCAGAAAGGGAAGCAAGAGCAGAGGGGAGAGTGGGAGAAAGACAAAAAGTCAGTTTTATTCCGAATAGTGACTGTGGTAAATGTTCTGTTTGTCAGTAATAGGAGATGAATGTATAGTGAAATGAAACGATTTGATTCCACTGTTAGCAAATGATAGTACTTTTGGATCGAGAACTGTCTGAAAATTCCACTTTCATGCACGAGTTTGCTCTGAGAATGGGAGAATGGGATATTAAGTATCGCGTGATATCTCATCCGACCCCTATGACCGTCTGCTGGAAAAGAGTAACAAGTCAGCACTCTGTGGATGAGTCTGCAAAAGTCAGTTGTACGTATCAAGTTATAACATACATGTGCCATAGTACGCACATCCTATGTATGTATCTTGTATCTATGTTTGACAACACAGTCAATGATTTACGTAAGTGCTATGTACATTTGATACTGCAGTCAATGAATGTATGTGTGTATTGCTGTATAGTGGAAAAATTGGCTGGGGGGATTTATATTGGCAAATTGATTTGAAGACCTGACCACCGTTTATTCTGCCAAAATGGTATGCATCAGGTATTAGGTGACCAATTCAGGTGATTCTATGTTGATCTTGAACTTTACTGTTATTTCTCACATGTTAATGACGGTGTTGGTGGGGAATTGATATGAATATGATTCTAAAAACTGTTGAATCGTCAAAATGAGAGCTGCCATTCAGCATTTTCAGAAATTTACCAAAATATCATTCCTGCCCATGTTTCCCACTATACAATATGTGTACCACTTTCAGCAAATGTATGCACTAGTATACATACACGTTTTTCTATTATTCTGTCTGTGCATCTGCCACTTATGTAGATTGTAGTCGACCGTGAAGAAAGTGATGACAATCACGTACTGGTATACATGGAGGCAGAAGCATTTGCTCTTCTCATTGACGGAGATAAATCTGTGAGTGTGTTCGGATTCTGATTTTATCCCTATTCCTCTCATACAATCCACTGGATGTATTGTAGAGTATATTTCATTACATACACAGTATTATTAGTATATTGCATTGTATGTACATATGTACTGTATATTGGTGTTTGTCTCTAGGAGCGAACGGGAGGACATGTCAGCTCCTCTTTGAACCAGTATGCAAGCAGTTTGATGTCCACTTACCCTAGCTTTAATGTCACCTTGATTGTGTGTGGAATGGAAGTGTACTACAGGTAAACGCTCTCTGCCTCTGTTACTGTTGTGATCTTAATGGCTGCTAGTAACTACATACACCTGCTTCTAGTGACTTTAGCTGTTACTAATAACTTGAGCTGCTGCTAATGAGTTTAGCTGCTGCTAGTGAGTTTAGCTGCTGCTAGTGAGTTTAGCTGCTAGTGAGTTTAGCTGCTGCTAGTGAGTTTAGCTGCTGCTAGTGATTTTAGCTGCTGCTAGTGAGTTTAGCTGCTGCTAGTGATTTTAGCTGCTGCTAGTGAGTTTAGCTGCTGCTAGTGAGTTTAGCTGCTAGTGAGTTTAGCTGCTGCTAGTGATTTTAGCTGCTGCTAGGGAGTTTAGCTGCTGCTAGTGATTTCAATATGATGCTTAGCAATATGCTATTACTATCAAAGTAATATACATGTTAAGAAGTCTTGATTGTAGCAGACATGCGTAGTGTGGTTATATGCTGTATGTACACGTGTATACTGTATTTCAATCACATTTCACTGGTCTTCAGGAGCAATAAAACTCGCAAGAATCGCCAGTTCCGTGAACAGGTTCGAAATCATGATTCAGCTCCTTCATCTCAGAAATCCCTCCCAGACACACCTATTGTGACCAAGGAGGATGTATTGGAGGCAGTGGTGAAATTACAGCTTTATTCTAACTGTGTTGTGAGGCTGATAGAGAAGTTGACCGAGTTACCCGATGTAATTGTGTGCTACACACGAGCCATTGCCGATATCCCCTACAAAAAGGAAAGTATCTTCTCCTTCCACACAGAACAAGGGTATGGACCTTCAAAGAAGGTTGGTTATTTCAATATGTCAGGTATATTTACCATACTACATAGACTGCACAATGTTCACGCACATACAGTGGAGCCGACTACACACACACAAACTCCAGGGGACCTGGTTGCTTTTATGCTGATAGAATCTGAGAATCCCAGCTTTGGATATATATACCGGTATATGCATGGCTGATGTCGGGAGCAGAAACACAATTGCATAATTTGGGATTTGGAGTTTGTGATGAGTGGATCTCACCGTACTGTACAATGTGTACCTTCCATGCAGGTAATTAATGCCATTTTAGATCAGCAAAATATTATTACTCACAGCAATACCAGTAATGACTCTCATGGAATTTCATACACTGAATACAAAGCATTAAAATGAATTATGTGCTTATGGTGTGTGTGTGTGTGTGTGTGTGTGTGTGTGTGTGTGTGTGTGTGTGTGTGTGTGTGTGTGTGTGTGTGTGTGTGTGGAGTGTAGGGTGATAACCAAAGCTAATTGTACCAGGCAGCATAATACCTAATAGAGGTTACTGATTAGAAAGACGCTTTTCGAGCTCATCAAAGTTACTGTAGTCGTTGCGGCACTGGAAGCTATCATTGAGCAGTTCCAAGTCCCGTTCTTCCGAACTGCGCCTTATGCTTCTCACCCCGTTTCTTCGCAACCTCCATGCAATGCAAGCTTTGCGCACAGTCTTGAAAATACAATAAGCCAGATATATCACAAAGCATACCTGAGGTATGTTCATTGTAACAATGATAATGTACAATGTATTCCAAGCTGTCTTTTCATTACCCTGTGATGATTTGTGCCATGCATAATTTCCCATGAGAAGCACTATCAGCATGTTGGCATATATCAGGGTGTCCATTATATTGTGGATTCTTCGCCGATAAGGCTGACATAGTGCGTGAATGACCAAGAAAACTAGGATCTCTGCCATGAGGAAGACATATCGAGTTGTTGGGTTAATGGGCAGGATGTGTGTTGTGATGATGACAATACGATACAAGAAGAACAGTCCGGAAAAGAAGCTGAAATGGGGCTTAAATCCTCCTTGGAAGGCATCAAGGAAGAACTGCCACTTTGCTCCTGAGAACAACTTATCGCACAGCCACACTAGTTTGTGTTTTCTTTCCGGATCCCATTTTACGAGTCTCCTGGGCACCAACGGAACCAGTATTAGAATAATTGGAGGTAGTGCTATGAATGTCATCAACACAAACACTGCTGGAATGAAGTAACTGTAATATTCCAGATCTGTGTAAGATAGTGATGCGTTGAACTTCACTCGATACAGGACTCCTTCACCACGTCTTCCTGTGAGGAAAGTTGGCATTATTAAAATCGATGAAGTCAGCAGAAATTTTGTGTATGATAAGACGACAAAGGCAACTAGTCCATGAATGATCGTGCTGTTAGGAGACCACTGGCGACGTAGTCTGTGGATACCTACTCTAATCCTCCTCAGCAAGGCATTGAAGGGCCTACAGCAGTATCCTCTTTCCTGGATGCCCTTGAAGAGCCACAATGTGTAGATGATGATGAAAGGGAAAATGGCTGGCACGTACTCCAAGGACTTTAGGGTCAGATAGTTCACATGTACACACAGACTAGGTGCACCGTACCTTGTTTCCTCGTATAGGTAGCGTCCGAATCTCAATTTCCATATATCGTAGCCCGTGTAGGATAGTTGTGTCATGACGTGGAAAGGTTCTCGAAAACTGATGCGATCTTTTATCAAGGAAGTGATAAATGACAGCATCTGGCTATAAAAGATGAAGCACTGCATGGATCCAGTGAGGACGTCGATGTCAAATAGCAAGAACACAACCACCATTATTGTGAGTGGGACCAGCCTCGCACAGAGCCAGATGATCACAGCCAACACGTAATCCCCGGTTGGATTTGGTTTGCATGGTACACACTGGGGGTAGAAGCTGTTCAATTCCAGTCCGTGGCCTTCCTTGCACTTACTGCAGAGCACACCTGCTCGGTTTTGGCTGTCACATATCAGCTCGTTGATTTCATCGTTGCTTGCAGTAGCAGGTAGTTTAACTACGGAGAATAAATGTCCCGAAAAGATATTGTTACAGTAGTTGTACACACAATAGCCAGTGTAAAGTGTGCAACTGTTGTTGGTTTTGATCTCTTCGTCCGTACATAACTTTCCAGTGTTTTTCATCACATAACCTGCCCAGTAAGAATCATGCAGAATTGCTCGGTCTGATTCACAACGCAGTATTCCCTCATAGCTTTCCCTTTTACTGGCTGTACACTCGCACTGTTTGTTCTTTTCGCTGATGTCGAATCCAGGTGCACATGGCATGAGGGTCACATTGCTCCTTATGATGTAGCTGAGTGTCCAGGGACTGCTTAGCTTGATCTTAAAATGGTCTCGTGGGTGTCCTGCGAGTCTGAATTGCATTTGAGAAATGTATTTTGAATCACTCACATTTCCTTTTTCAGGGTTTTCGGAATCACCTCGGAAGACTGAATATGATGCATCTCCGAATTCATTGCGTAATGTATCACTAAGTCGTAATTTCTGACCAGGAATTGCTGTAATGGACTTCAGAGCTGATGTGTTCGCCCAGAGGGTGTCTGTGTTGATTATTGTGCTATTGCATGGATCACTGGTGAAATTGAGATACAACCGTATCTTCCGGAGGGCATGTGTCCTGTTCATCATGAACCCATCACCATAAGGAACACCTGTCCACACACATGGAAGTATTGATGATGCAAAGATGGTGGATCCATCCATATTGGCTTTGTTGCACTTGAATTCCAATCTGACCCCTTTTTCTTTCCATTTATCTGGGCCAATCCTCGAATTGTGAAATTGGATGAAACAGCTCTGAGAAGTCAAGAGGTTCCTGGGACCACTCAAGCGATAATAAATGGCTGCCCCATTTAGGAAAGCAGAGTTTCTTTCAAACAGCAAGCTGGTATTGGGATGAAGTATCATCCTTCCATGACCGTAGATACACAGTCCTCCGCCCTTGATGGCGTGATTTCCAACAAAATTGTTTATTGAGTTGGTGCTGAAGTGTACTATTGCATTGACAATAATTATCCCCGATCCCAGGTTGTCAACAAAGTTGTTCTCATCCTTGAGGTTTAGTGTAATTGAATCAGTGTAGATTGTTCCCGTACCTCCTATTGCGGCCACTTCATCCTTGTCATAGATAATAGTGTTGTTCCAGAACTTGTTGCCTCTCAAGTCAACATGAGGTAGAATCCTGTTCTGAGTGTCCTTCCACGACACACAGTCCACCGCTGATCCCAGGCGCGCTCTGTTCCTAAACCACCTGCAGTTCTCCAGCACAATTCTGTTGGTCGGTCCTACTGCATTGGACGTGTTTTCCTGTGCAGTGATGATGGAAACCGCACCACCAAAGTATGCACTGTTACGTTCAAATGTACAGTTTGTGACATTGACGGTATTGTTGTGCATCATGTTGTTTGTTTTGAAGTCAAAGGGAAAATTTGTGATCATCACTTGCATTCCACCCCCGCCGGACTCGATCCAGTCGTTGTCATTATACTCAATCCCATTATTGTCGAGGAACTTACAATCCACCACACTGATGTAATTGTTGCTGGCCTTTCCTTGGAGGTAGGTGGAGAAACCTGCACCAAAGACAGCCGTATTGTTTTCAAATGTACAGTTTTCGATAACCACGTGTGCATTGCTGGCTGTATCTCTCAAGTATATCTGTATACCACTCCCTCGTCCATATATGAAATCATCAGGGTCATTTTCCAGTTTACGTGATATGTTCTTCCACGGTAAACATTCTTTTGGATTTGCAAAATTGTCGGCAAAGGTGCTATCGATCACTGTGTATGCAAGAGATTCTGTCGCTATGTTGAAGGTTACTTCACTGGGTTTGCATCTCTGCGAATTGTCATTCGGTACTTCGATGAAGACGGCTCCACTCGAGTCAAACTCGATGGATCCTCGCAAACCGTTAGCTCTGAAAGTGCTCTTATTGATCATCACACGATTGATAGAATACAACATTAAGGCTACACCGTTAGTGTTGCTAACTTCAACATTCACTAGAGTCACTCTGTTGGTGTATTCAATGTAGATTCCAGTCCAATCTGTCTCAGTTTCAGTCGTGTTGATGCACTCCATTGTATAGTTCTTGATTGGGAAGCTGCAGTATTTGAATCCCACGCTGTTGAGTGTCACAGATTGAGACCCTTGAAGAAATAGCCCCGAAGGTGTACTATTTCTCATGTCATCACTATGATCACATACGATGGTTGCCTTTTCTTCTGATCCTCCACTGGAAGTCAACGTGAAATTCCTCATGTTTGTATAATTGAAAACACTGCATTCACTACTGTTGTCCGTCAGAGTGTAGTTGAGATCTGGTTGGAGGATAATCTCCACTTCTGGACAGCTGGCATTCACTTGCCTAAAGAACTGACCAAGGCTGCACTGTATGGTATTGCTATCGTTGAAGCAAGTTGTTCTGTTGACGTGGATGACCTGTTTTCCTTGGTTACATTGCTGGTGGTAATGAGCATTAGCAAGGAGGAAACTGAATGCTATCCACATACCAGTTGTGAGACAGCTGTCTTTCATTGCCATTTAGTATACTCCAGTCTACATGTACAAATGCACTCACGGTACCAACTTGCACCTGTCTACTGACTATGGTGGTGGTGAATCACTATCATATACCTGGTGAAGTCAATTGAATTGAAAGCATTAGAAAATAGTTTTCTTACAGTTACAGTGTTGTGTGTACTGTGCATATAATTATGTGTGTACTATGTGGGGTAAGCGTTTTATGCCATTACCTTTGTGAATGTTCTTCTCATTTCCTAGTTGCTAGGAAGAGACACAGCACAGGAGGCAGCAATCACATGGCAGCACATGCTGATGCAATTTAACCATGTGTCCTCACATATAGCAGCCGCCATTGTGGAAGAATTCACAACTCCATCTTCTTTATATAAGGTGAATACTGTGTGTGTGTGTGTGTGTGTGTGTGCGCGCGCGCGTGTGTGTGTGCGTGCATGTGCATGTGTGTGTGTGTGTGTGTGTGTGTGTGTGTGTGTGTGTGTGTGTGTGTGTGTGTGTGTGCGCGCACGTGTGTGTGTGCGTGCATGTGCATGTGTGTGTGTGTGTGTGTGTGTGTGTGTGTGTGTGTGTGTGTGTGTGTGTGTGTGTGTGTGTGTGTCTGTGTTAACACACACTGTTCTATACAATTCATGCCAGACCTTAGTGAAGTGTTGTTTTCATGTTTACTGTGTGGGACCTTGGAATGCCCATTTGAGGGTAAGATTTCTTGTCTTCTACGCGTTGATAGGCATACTCCCAATGTGCAACTATCAAAGAGGCAGAGTTGTTGCTTCAAGATATTGTGGTATGCTGTGTCTGTGTGTGTGTGTGTGTGTGTGTGTGTGTGTGTGTGTGTGTGTGTGTGTGTGTGTGTGTGTGTGTGTGTGTGTGTGGTGTGCCTTCAATCTCATGGTAATAGCCCTACACTGTCATATGAGCCACACAATCCATATCAGGTGTGTGTATGTTCCATATGTACAAAACAGGAGTGTATTCTCATACACTTTCAGTGCATATTGAAGGCATAATGTGGCAGTACTTTCATGATACCTTCCAAGAACTGTCCTGAATAGCCTACATAGACAAGGATTTCATCATCAATACCCTGTTGTGCTTACAGGTTTCTGAAATACACGATATTGTTCCATTGTGCTCATTCTCCTCCTTTCATTATGTTCTATTCATCAGTAATCCTTGTCAATTTCATCTTCTTTCAGGTCCGTCGTGGTGTTGGCGTGACTGCCTCTAGTAGGCGTGTCGGACCCGCCCTCTCGCGTAAAATTCATTCCTACCTCACTTGTTCGAATGGTGAACAGATACTCTAGTTCGTATTTGAACGACTTGACAAGTTGTACATAGGCTGAGGTACTGTACCCTACGTATACTGTATGTTCATGTTTGCGCCTGTACATACACATGCATGTATGCAAGTGTATGTACATGCATGAATCTGTATGTCCATGTGCATGCATGTATGTATCTGTATTTACATGTTGATATACATATGTATCTGTACATGTATGTGCATGGTATGTAATATGTATGTACATGTGTACATCCACAAGACATATTATGTACATACATAGTATATATGTAATAGTTGTATCCTGGTGTATTGAATGATAGACAGTTTATATTGCATATATGCACATAGTCCAACACAACATGATATTATATATAATCCAACAATGGAACCTGTCTGGTGACCTTTGCTGTGTCACTGACCTGGCTACATGGCTTATGTGTGCACAGTTCTTTCCTTTGATCTGCACCTCAACCAGGATGTACTGTATGTTTTTATACATTAATACATATATACACATTATATTTATTTATTTATACATATATACACATACATACAGTACATTCTTGTTAATTTGCCACTGCTTTATCTGCCAAACCTTTTAATCCGCCACAATTTCCTGGTACCGATATAGTATACAAGTGCCAATGTGTATCTGGTTAATCCACCAAACTCATCAATCCACCACTTTTTGCTAAATAAATTGTGGCGGATTAATGAGAATTCACTGTATATGTACGTATCTATGCGTATGGTTATTAATATAATCTCTGCCCTGCAAAGGGTGAAACCATGCTCTATACTATCATATATTATGAGAACATTAGACAGTGAATTATTGTATTAATTCTTGAACCAAGTTCTGTACTAACAATGTACTTAATATACATTCATGCACACACGTACACCCACACCCACACACATTATTCATGCTATGTATAAAATGTTATGCCATGATACTGATAAGGGGACTACACACTGTTTCACACACTCCATTGTTGAGTTTCTGTTCTGTAGTTATTTTCTCTCTGTCATTGGAATGCTAAATGTTTTGCAATCTATGTAGTCATTCCGATTCTGAAAACTGTCACTCAGTAGCCTGTTTTCCCTCTCTTCGGAGTCCCGTGCTGGCTCTCTCTCTCGCGTCTGCTTCTTTCTCCCTCTCCACTTCTTTGCTGCAAAACTGTAGGTAATCCTCACAATTCTATAGATGAGGTACCCTATGAAGATGACCTGGGGTGTGTTCATTGCTGTGAGGGCAATCCAGAAATGGCCGTTTTGTATCACTTCAGTAGGATCTGTCCATACATAGGACATCACTGTGACAACTATCAGCATGTTCATGTAGATGAGTGTGTCCAAAATGTTGTGTATCCTCCTTCGATATGGTTGGAGTACTGCATGGATCACGAGGGCAACCAGTATTCCTAAGGTATGGGTGAGGTACATGGCGTTGGGATTAAAAGTCAGTGCGTAGCTGAGGGCAATCCCTATCCGGTAGATGAAGGGCATTCCAGCAAAGAAGCTGTAATTTGGTTTGAAACTTCCCTGAAATGCATCCAAAAACAGCTGCCATTTTGGTCCCAAGAAGAGTTTATCACATAACAACAGTAGAGGGTTTTTTCTCTCAGGCTGCAGTCTCGCCAGTGCTCTGGGTACCATTGGAATGAGTATGAGAGTCAATGGAGGAATCAGGACAAATGTCAACAGGCCTGCTATACCAATAAGTAGAAATGGCAAGTGTTTTGAGGATCCATATAGTATATTCCCATCAAGGGCAACTACTGCTATATTGCTCTGTTTTGTGTTACCGTAAATGAGTTGTGGTGTAACAAGGACAACGGACACGATGAGAAACTTTGTATAGGAGAGCATGATAAACGATGATAGGCCGTGGATTATGGTGCTGTTGGGTGTCCAGTTCCTCTTCAAGTAGTGGATCCACCTTCTGCAGTACCGAAGGGCGGTGTTACAAGGTCCACAGCACACGCCTCTCTCATGCATGCCCTTCACAAACCATATTGAGTAAATGAGAACAAATGGGAATATGGCCGTCAGATAATCCAAGGACGTTAAGATGAGACTATCCCCTTCTCCATTGACACTAAAGCATGCACGTGATTTGGGGACCAGTAGCTTGGAGACCACAGTTGGGGGATTGAATTCCAGTCTCCAAATGTTGGAAAACGTGGAGGTCACTGATAGTGCCAGTGCTAATTTGTCCTCCAATTCCGTGTTCTGTTCCAGTATTGGTGAGAGGTATGTGAGGACCTGACAGTAGAAAATAAACGTTTGCATTGAGCCGGCAAGTACGTCGACATCAAACAACAGGAACACCATCACCATCACAATCAGAGGGAGGAGCTTCATCACAATCCACACGACCCAAGCCCCAGCCTGGTCACTAGGACTGCACTGGACACACTTCAGTTCAACACTACTAATGTCGTAGCCGTAGCCGTCCTTACACTTCCCACACATGATCCCTGTTCTGCTGTAGCTCCCACAGATTATTTCCTCCAGGTTCGTTCGGTCTGCATACAGTGGTAAAGAGACTGTAGTTTTGTAATTTCCTTGTAGAAATTTGCCACAAAATCCTAGAAAAGACCTTCCTGTATACAGTGTACAATTGTTTTTGTTGTCTCTGATTTCCTTGTCAGTACAGATAGTTTTCTTCTCAGAGTTCAAATAGCCAGCCCAGTATGTTTTCTGAAGGTGAGAATGTAATCTTCCATCGGTATCACTGCAATGTTGTATTCCTTTGTACTTTTCTTGTGTTCCTGATGAGCAAATGCACGCTTTATGTATTTTATCTTGTATTAAACCTGGTGGACAGGGCAATATTGTCACGTTCAAGTGTATTGCATATGTCTGTGTCCACGGAGTCACCAACCGAACGTTGACCGTCTTTCCAGCTTCGCCTCTAAAATCCATCCTCATGTCTAAGACGTACTTTGATTTCAACTCCACATCTGTATCATTCTCCACATCTCCACGAAACACTGAAAGGCCCGTCCACTGCTTGAGCTCATTCTGTACATGCATCCCAAGTTCTGTTGATGTTTCCCCTGGGTGAACATACAAGTGTGTTTTGTTGGTCCCCTCGAAATTCATTGTGTCAGTGCTGATGGATGTTCTGTTGTCTATATTGGAACTAGCCTGTGGACATGTGTCGTTGAAGTATATATACCGTGGTTTGGATTCAAATACTCTGTGGAAGTCTGTGCTCAGGTTACCATTTATCCCTTCTCCATAAGCTCCTCCCAGCCACACACACGACCGCAGTGAACTAGCATAGATATCTGTTCCTCCAACTCCAGCTTCATTACAGTCGAATGTCAGCGTAGCGTTCCATTCCTCTGGAGGTATCGTGGGATTCTCATACTGTAAAAAGCACTGTTGGCTCACCATTAGGTTTCTGGGTCCTTTAATGCAGTGATAAATCCCTCCGCCACAGAGCACAGCTTTGTTCTTTCTGATTTCCAACACGCTCCCAGCATGGAGCACTAGTTTACCATTACCGTACACCGCCACCCCACCCCCTTTGATCCCAATGTTACTGTAGATGAGGGTTCTCGAGTTCCTTCCAAAGTGGACGCTTGCACCGGAGGAAACCAGACCTGTAGCTTGATTTTTACGTATGCAACTATCTCCAGTGATATTCAGTGAGACTTCCTCAATGTATATGGCTCCAGCACCCATTGGTCTTGGGTCTTGCTCGTTGAAATACATGTCTGAATTGGACTCTACCGTGCTATTCTCAATGTGCACGGTCGGAAGTCCTCCCAGGTGTGTTGGAAGGGGTGCTACATCGAGTGCTCCACCATACAATCCCGTGTTGCCCTTCCAAGTACAATGTTTGAAATGGACCAAAGAGGCCTCCCTTCGTTCTCGGCCCACCAAGAGGGAGACTCCTCCTCCCCAGTAAGCTCTGTTGTCTTGAAACTGGCAATTGTCGAATTCAATATGATTTGCGTCTTTGACAAAGTCTTTGTCTGAAGCGGCCAACATCACTTGCACCCCACCACCTCCAGACTCCACAGTACCAAGAACACTGTACGGCATCTCAGTTTTATATCCCCTGTTGCCCGAGAAAGTACTACTGCTGACATACACTGTGGTATTGTGTACCTGTTTGAGATGTAAAGAAAGCCCTCCTCCATAAAGTGCAATGTTATTAGTAAATGAACAATTCTGTATTGTGATTGCACTGCTTGCCCTCCTGATGAAGACAGATAGTCCACCACCTCGGCCTTGCAGGTTGGGTTGGTTGGCACTCAACGGCAGTTGATCCGGAATTGCAGAATTGTTGTCAAACGTGCAGTTTGTAATGCGATATTGTGCCTCAACACTCCCGTTGTAGTACAGCATTGCTCCACCATACAGTGTGCTGTTGTGTGTGTGGTGTTGATAGTCGTTGTTGTTGGCAAACTCACAGTTGTTCAAGTGTACCTTTCTTGCTGAGTGTATTACAAGTCCAATTCCACAGGTACCTCTGATGGTCGTCTCCCACAGGTACACCTCATTAGTGTCCAGTATGAGCAGCCCCACTATACTATCAAGTCCGTAATCGTTGGTTTGGACGTGTCGTTGACAGTTAACAAATGTGACCCTTTTTATTCTCAGTTTCCCAATACTTTTAAAGAGTAGTCCTGTGTGTCTGTCACTGTCTTCACATCTCAGCACAACAGAATTTTCCGGGCCCAGTATGTTTAACTCCTTGACATCTGTGAACTCCAGCATTTCCATCCCGTTAAGAGTACATTCCGTGACGTTTGCTCCAAAAATTACAGTGATGTTCTTGCTCTGCCGTTTGTTCTGTTCCAGCATTTTGTTGAGGAATTGTTCAAAGTGGCAGTGATTTTCACTTACTGTGATCGGGTCTGTTTGAATTTCCCCACCATAACCTCCAATACAAGTCACTAGACACAGTAGAAAGGCTCCGTAGAGTAGGACGACCCCCACTTCCATTGTTCAAGGATTTCAACTGTGTGTTCTTCTGTCTCTCTTCTTGAGAACAGCTGTTGACATGAAGTCCGTAACAGTTCACATCGACAGTGACACACACAATTTTATAGATAATACCCGCACAATATATCACAAAGTGAAAGTGTTATGCAAGGTCACCATCACAATAGGTGTATAGGAATTGAATTTATTGTTTGATATTTTCTTCATCCATACACAGGTGGGCGGGTATTCAAGTAGTACACTGCTTGTATTGCCCTCTCTCTATAGGACATAATATGTATGTCTGTATAACATTATACATTTGCATGTGTTTGAGTTAGGAAGTTTTTGTTGATGCATTTGTGTGTTTAGTCTGAATAAATACATTTGTATACCTCTCTACTGTATCCAGCTACAGTCTGCAATGCTATTTTCATTTTTTTAGTATTTTAGTGTAAATTCCAATGTACAGTCAATTCTTGTTAATCTGCCACAATTTCCCAGTACCAATATAATGTAATAACAGTATATGTACCAATGAATATCCAGTTAATACACCATATTGTTTATAAATGTATTGTGTCAAATTAATGTGTATTCACTCCACTCGTTATTCATTCATGCAGGTGACCTTGAAGGACTTCAACGTCAGGAGTAGATCCAATGTAGCTGCAATAAGACCCAGTTGTCAATGGATTGTTCAACGTTACCTATTACACACATAGTAGTGATGTGTCGGTCACTGTTAAGTTTCTATGTACATAATGGTGCATACTACATAGTAGGCTGGGACATGCCTGACATATACATGTCACATGTACTGTAATTCAGTCATCACAATCATTATGTAAGTCTCTCTGTTGACCACCGTCATCAATTTTAATTTAGCTCTACCACATACAGTGATATTTTTATATTCTATATTATAATGTGATTTATTTGTCTCAATTGTTTCAATATAGAAAGTCATGTACATACATATATAGGTATTATACAGAAACGTGAGATACATACATATAAATAAGTATACACAAACATGGTCAATGTTGTCTAGATGCTCTCCAGTATCTCTGTATTTTCACTGCAGCTTCCCGTTCCTGCATGTGTTTGTCACATGAGAGGCATGTGTGCATCACATGATAGAATACACATAATAAACAATTATTATACAAATTGTGCGATGACATGTGGCAGACCTATAGCAAGGCAGAGATATAGTAGACCCAGTGGATGGTTGACAACGAAATACAGTAGAACTTCTATATTTTAAGGACAGAACAGAAATCACCTCCCTACAAAGGACACCTTTTCAGGCACCACAGTGGATTTTTGCCTTAAAACCAAAGCACTTTTCACCTCTGAAGAGTGGACAGTCTCTATAGCAGTCAAATAGCTGTCTTATCAAAAGGCTTAATTCTCTGTACACAATCATTTGTACAATAGCACCATTTACAGGATGTTTGCCACTAATGACTGTCTCCCACGACCCAACATTCACCTTCATCTTGCATCACAACAACACAACTGTGAGGTCATGCAGAAAAGGGCACACAGGTCTGGTAGCCACACAGATATGAAACTCACGAGAACCTGCAGTTTTCCTTAAAACTCTGCAGAAACCCTGTACAGTAGTCTACATCTCACATGCAGCATGCAACTATCGCTACATATTACGGTGGTACTTGCCTTTCTGTAGCCCTTCAACCACTGCCTGAATATCTGCACTTCAGGGTCATTCCTGACCTGCACAGGTACGGGGGGTGGGGGTTGTGGATTAGGTACAAAACTGCACTCCTTGTGCAAGACTGGAATACACTGCCACATACACAAGGGTAAGGTGAAGTGGAAGAATACCACACTCTTCCTGACACAATATTATAGTGTACACCATACACACGCATATCTACAGACATACGTACATGTTACAAGTCATCACAATAACAAACAGTCATGGATTAGAGACACACAAGCACTCTGGTCACACAAGCACTTGGGTCACACAGGCACTTAGGTCACACAAGCACTTAGTTCACACAGGCACTTAGGTCACACAGGCACTCAGGTCACACAGGCACTTGGGTCACACAGGCACAAGGTCACACAGGCACTCGGGTCACACAGGCACTCGGGTCACACAGGCAATTGGGTCACACAGGCACTCAGGTCACACAGGCACTCAGTCCCACTCATTCTCAAGGACCACATGGGGCACAGACATGACACACAAGTCTTGCTTGTACTCACCACATATCCTCTGTATCCTGCTTGCATTATAGTGGCTGCTTCGTCTTCTGTAAGTACAGCTGACAATGGTGGAGGAGGGCGGGGACTAAAGTGGTGAAGGAGGACGGGGACTAAAGTGGTGGAGGAGGACGGGGATTAAAGTGTTGGAGGAAGATGGTGACTAAAGTGGTGAAGGAGGACGGGGACTAAAGTGGTGGAGGAAGATGGTGACTAAAGTGGTGGAGGAGGGCGGGGACGAAAGTGGTGAAGGAGGACAGGGACTAAAGTGGTGAAGGAGGACGGGGACTAAAGTGGTGGAGGAGGACGGGGACTAAAGTGGTGGAGGAGGACAGGGACTAAAGTGGTGGAGGAGGACAGGGATTAAAGTGGTGGAGGAAGACGGGGACTAAAGTGGTGGAGGAAGATGGTGACTAAAGTGGTAGAGGAGGGTTGGGACTAAAGTGGTGGAGGAAGACGGGGACTAAAGTGGTGGCGCAGGATGGGGACTACAGGATACAAATATTATATGAAATCCTATCATCATTCTCCGTAATGAATATCCCTCATTGTATTACATATGTATTTTAGTAAAGCATACTGATAGTGTAGTAAATGCATACATGCACACCATACACACACACACACACACACACACACACACACAAACACACACACACACACACACACACACACACACACACACACACACACAGTATATGTATCAAGACTCTACAGTGCAAGGTACATACTAACTTTTCAATCCATTCTTGTTTCACAAAGGGGATTTCTGCAAGTATAACTTTTTCTCTTTCCGGTTGATACGGATTATTACTTCAACACAAAGAGCAACACTTCATGATCCCACATGCCACCAGATATATCGCACACCTGATCCACTCACTTGTATAAATATTCACAGAGGAAATCCAACGGGTTGAAGCGCCTTCTTCTCTGCAAGGTCAAAAGTCATTTTGGCGTACACTGAATTGTGATAGCAGGGAGTGACTCACTTCTGTTCCCTTTGCCGTGTGCAGCAGCGCTTCTAAACCAGCCAGGAGGGCGGGGAAAACGGTCCTCTCTAGATATACTTCTGGTCTCTCTACGAATGTAAACACATGTTGAAATGATAATGCCTGCTTGCATTTCACACGATGTTCAGCGAACTATTAAAAGTACTCGACGAAATGCTACACTTACGCCAACCTTTAGCGTGTTGTCCCTGCATGATCCTTCTGCTGTGGATGGTTGCCGAGTAAACAACGCTAGTTCCATTTTATTTCCCGTTTCCAGTCCAAATTCTCCTCGTGCTTGTAGTCCTGTCACTCCTGCAGGGCGAACCCATAGACCCTAGATAACGTAATGAAGTGCTTTGGAAAGAAAGAATCGGAAGATGGAAGTAAACCCGTGGATTCATATTATCCACCGGTAAAGAAATCTATCGTGTATTTTCAGTTTGTTTTTAACTAATAGAATGTGATTGAGCATTATGGGCAGTGCTCAATGGATCAAATTAATAGTGATAGTTTTGTTGTATGCTGCTTGTTAAGTATTTCATGTGTTTCAATTATGCTTCCTTGATATTAGGTATTTTGTCTAGTGCATACAAGATTTTATATGTCTGTGTATCCATGTATGTAATTATACTGTTTTATTAGATTTGAAGAGTCATATCATGCGTGTCATATTGGTCCACACAGCCCCTCCCATCCTCCACACCCACCTCTCCTTGTCCATACAGCCCCTCCCATCCTCCACACCCACCTCTCCTTGTCCACACGGCCCCTCCCATCCTCCACACCCACACTTCCTTGTTATGGTACATTGGGATGACCCTTTCAGTACAAACTCTTTGATACTAATTTTCAGTTAACACAAAGTCTGTCAGCTCAAAACACCAGACTCATGTATGGCAATATGTCCTGGTATGCTGAACTGTCATTTGGTGTTTAAGAAATGTGAGCTCTTTTTAATTTTGTGGTAAGTGGGTAGTCTCGCATAGCCAGACATCCACGCTAGCTCCTCTTTCAAAATGGTCGCTTGGTTTGGTCTGGCTATGCAAGAGTATCAGGTTGGTTCAACCATATATGTAGTGGACAAACGGAAGTTAGCAATAATTACATCTTTCATCAAAATGGCCTTCATGTTATACAGCAGAACCAGTTTGTCGTAAGTATCCAAATTGAGGGAATCACTGTGCTAAGGACACCATGGATTGTCCCAGTGTAGTAGTACTGTAGTGTGCTAAGGACACCGTGGATTGTCCCAGTGTAGTAGTGCTGTAGTGTGCTAAGGACACCATGGATTGTCCCAGTGTAGCAGTACTGTAGTTTCTAAGGACACCATGGATTGTCCCAGTGTAGCAGTACTGTAGTGTGCTAAGGACACCATGGATTGTCCCAGTGTAACAGTACTGTAGTGTGCTAAGGACACCATGGTTTGTCCCAGTGTAGCAGTACTGTAGTTTGCTAAGGACACCGTGGATTGTCCCAGTGTAGTAGTACTGTAGTGTATTGAATGACCTCTGAGTTTTGAGGAACCTCTGTAATGAGGCATAAATCAAGGCTCCATATGTAAAGTGTCCTCAATAGAGAGGTTCCACTGTACACAGTTGGTAGTGTATCTTTAGCGTGTAACAAGGTTCACCCCATCTCTTGTCCTCCTACCACAAGGTGGCTCTGGTCTACATTTTCAACCTGATTGTCGGTGTGGGAGCTCTGGCCCTGCCCATAGCCTTCAGCCAGGCAGGGTTCGTCATCGGGACTGTCCTGATCTGCTTGCTATGTGGTCTCAGCTACGTCACTGCCACATTCGTCATTGAGGCCATGGCAGCTGCGAATGCAATCTATCGCCACAGAAACCTGAAACTGAATTGCACAAAACCAACCCTGCAGAAAGATGAGCCTGTGAGTTTCCCGTGGGTCAGTAGACGGGGTATCCCATGGTGGACGTGTGTTACACCACAAGCTTGTTAATTATGGTGGAGGATACAAAGTGATTGGCATGTTTCTGGCTAGGACTGTTGTTTAGGGCTTATGAGAGATATTCACTGGAGGTTTAGGAGGTCATTTGGGCATTTGAGCTATTTTTTCAATCAGGTTGAATACAAAAGACCTGTGTTTGTGGTCAACTAGTATAATGGCTTTTAGGTACAACAGTACAATTCGGTATACATATACAATTCTTGTATGTTTCTGTATATATACGTGCGCAACACACACACACACACACACACACACACACACACAAACAGGGAATGTCTGATAGTACCTCAGAAGAGATGCCGCTTATAGGTATGTTGGTGGTGAGTATTGTCAAAACTTGCCTATGCAGTACCAGATGTAGGAGGCCAAGTGATCTTCATTGTTTGAGTGTATGCACGTGTTTCATTGCAGCTAAAGCCGATCCAGTGGACATGTACGAGATAACAGTTAAAGTGGAAATGGCTGAAATGGCCACTCTTTTCTACCATAAAGGTACCTGCATGTGTGGGTCTCCGCACACACACCACGAAGTATGTACATGTGTATACGTATCTCTAGTGTAGAGAGTATGTAGTTAATTCCTGTGAGTAAAAAAGGCCTGAGTGATTGAGTGTATTATGTTGTAATATCAGTGTATTATGTTGCAATAGTAGTATATTGCAATAGTAGTGTAGACTAGTAGTATGTTGCAATAGCAGCATATGTTGCAATGATATTGTCGTATGTTGTAATACGTAGTTGTAGGGTATGTTACAAAAGAAATTACTTTGGAACATGATGTATTCTCCACTTTTTCTCTCCTCCGTGTTCAGTTGGCTTGGTGCTGTACTATGTATGCAAGTGTCTGTACCTGTATGGAGATCTGGCGATATATGCTATCGCTGTGCCCAAGAGCATTCAACAAACTGTTTGGTGAGGGAAGCAAGTTACGTACACTAACACTGTCCTTGTTCTAGCATTTGATGTATATTGATGATTACAATTTATGTGTGATGATTACAATTTATGTGTGGCACACACACGCACACACACACACACACACGCACACACACACACACACACACACACACACACACACACACACACACACACAACACACACACCTACACCTACACACACAAGTAGTGTACATATTTATGTATACATGGGTTATGTTCAACCCTTCCTCTGTTGCTCCTGGTGCAGTCCTCCTCCCACTACTCAACCAAACTCCAGTGCCTTCTACAACAACAGTTTTTTCTCAAACGAGAGTAATTCCTCTTCAAACACTTGTGCAGGACCACTGACTGGACAGCAGATCTACTATGTGTCCCTGGTGACTCAACCTCAGCATGTCCCCTACACTGGTACATGCTGTGCCTCCTACACTTGTACATGTTCTATCCCCTACACTAGTACATACTGTGTCCCCTACACTGGTACATGCTGTGCCCCCTACACTGGTACATGCTGTGTGCCCTACACTTGTACATACTGTGTCCCCTACACTGGTACATACTATATCCCCTACACTGGTGTACTGTGTGTACGATCTACATTATAAATTGGTCTGATGCAGTAAATGTTAGTGTCTGCAATATACTGGTTATACTGTACATACATCCAAGTACTGTGTGTTGTTTGTGTACGCATTATGCCCTTTCCCTTCCTCCAGGCCGCTTTCATTGTACTGTTGGGACCTTTCACTTTCTTCAACCTTCAACGCACCAAGTTTCTACAGATTCTAACCTCTGTCCTGAGGAATGCTGGTACGTATGTCCCTCGTAGTGTGCACAGTTGCATTGTCTTGATCTCACCTGCTCTGTGCATACCATTATTGCTGTGTTGTCGTAACGCTCCCCCTCCCCCTCTCTCCACTCTTAGCCTTCATAATGATGATCGTCATAGCAGTTATTGGCATCGTCATTGGTTCCCATAGAGATGAGGTCAATCCTGTCCCAGCAGATGTCACCGGGATTCCAGCTCTGTTTGGCATAAGCATCTACTCTTTCATGTGCCATCATTCTCTGCCTGGGATGATCACACCGATGACCACCAAGCGCCACCTGTTCAAACTGTTACTGGTCGATTACATCCTTGTTCTCTCGATATACCTCGTTGTGGCATACACGGCTGTTTTCTGGCTCCCCAGGAGTGGACCCTTTGCTATCGAGCAGCTGTATACACTCAATTTCTTTGGAAAAGATTCATTCATTCCTATCGTCATTGCTTACTATCTCATCCTGTTTCCGGTGTTCACACTGAGCACAAACTTCCCCATCATTTCTGTTACGCTGAGAGAAACAATCAAGGCACTCTTCCGCTCCTTTCGAGGTGGAAAGAAGTACCATTTCCTCATTGAGCGAATTGTCTTCCCTCTGGTGGCTATTGTTCCTCCCTTTGCCCTCGCTTTTGCCACTCAGAACGAGGAGTTGATGGTGGCCATAACGGGATCCATCCCGGGTGTGGGGGTCCAATATGTTATTCCCGTCTTTCTGGCAGTTCTGGCTCGCAGGACGGTACAGAAGGAATTGGGCGTCTACCGCAACAAACACAAGTCCATCTTTAACAACATTGTATGTGTGGTTGGTGTTCTTGTGTGGTCCTTCGTGTGTGTTGTCCTCGTGTTGGTGTATCAGATTCTGAAAGCAACTGGGAAGTATTAGAATCTATCATCAATCAATCTAATATTATTGTTGCGTGTTTCAATAATTGTATCTCATCTTTATTTAATTTAAAGAATGTGATATACATTTATTTTCCTTTATTTTATGGTGATTACTTTTCATATGCTTTGTTTCTTTGAATGGTGAAACACCAGGACTGCAGTTGTGGTTTTTCTATGAACAAATATGAATTAGTGTGTACACATGCATCCAGTCCAGTTGGCATGTACGGTCAATTCTCATTATTGTGCCATAATTTGTGTTCAAAATGTATGGTGGACTATCGAGTTTAAGTTTGGTTGATTAACTAGATGCTGGTCAGTACTGATAGATTAAATTGACATACATAGAAAATTGAGACACATAGAATTTAAACTTTAAATTTTAGCAGATCATCAGGAATTCATTGGATAATAAATCGCATTAATAACTAACATGATACTGTACAGGATGCAGTGAGTGCATCAATGCTTAGTGTACGTATACGTATGTACATTGCACATGCATACGTCAACCCACAAGTGATCAAAGGATGTATCGCAATCGAATAAAAATTAAATATGCTAACAGACATCAACTCAAAAATGTATAACAATCAAGTTTGGTTGGTCTGTGAAGTCTTGATCTTCTTCTTCATCCGATACACCTCTACAACACGCTGCCTCTCAATTTCTAACTCCTGTTGGCGTCTTTGATCCTCAATTGTCTTTGTCTTGCACGAAACTCCAGACTGTTTCGCGGAAGCAAGTGAACTCTGGATGGCAGGGTTGTCTTGGACAAATCGTAGAGATAGTGCCTTCTGAGTCTGGTTTGAAAAATGGGAGTGGAAACATACATCAATGCAGGGATGGAATAACAAAAAGTTAACTAACCTTTGAGCTCTTTGCGGCTTTGCGTGGTTTGCTAGTCAATTGTGGAGGTTCCTGGACTACTTCACCGAATTTGACTTGATCTAAAGGAAGTTGAGGCAGAATGTGTAGGGGTGCATGCGTGTGCGTGTGTGTGTGTGTGTGTGTGTGTGTGTTACTATATTATTTCTGCCAGCATACCTTCGTAGACTTCCTTCAGCCCCTCAACAGATTCTCCTGTCTTCTTCCAGTGTGCCTTCCTCTTCCTACGAGCAGCATACCTAAGCAGACCACCCCACACACATGTATAGGATACGCAGTATACGTATGTATATGTACGAACATATACGTATGTTTCTATGCAGTGTAAAAATCGTGGAAACATTACACATTCAACAGTTGTGCTGGTATACACTGTCCTACTGGATGATGAGTGCACACAGACACAAGAACAGATGAGTCAGCATGCATGCTATGTAGCTGATGAAGACTATCTTCGTTGAAATATTTTACATTCATTGTACCTTTTTGCTATGTAGTAGCTCATCAACCATACCAAGCAAAAGGGTCCATCGTACATACTTGTTGTGCATGTGCAAACATATCACACTGAATGGAATCCTTCTATTCACAAATGTTCCACAATTACTACTCACAATTTCTTCTTTTCCGATTTCTGTTTCGATTTCTTGTAATGCTCAACCATTTCGTCGTTGGTCTCGCGATCAACTCGTTCAAGAAACTGCCGATTGCTCTCACCCTTTGCCCTCTTGAAAGCTGTGTGTCTCTTTCCTCTCCCGTCATCTAAAGTGGCCTCTTTCCCTCCTGCCCCTCTCTTTCTGGTCATGTCAGACCACGTAGAGGTCTCCAAAATATCTGAACATTGTAAAGTGTACCCTGTTTAGTATGGTTAACTTACACACATGTACAATAACAGTGAATACTATTATAATTAGGTGTTAGGTGATACAATGCACAAATTACGTATACATTACATGCACCATCTGACTTGTTTACTTTTCATCTCACCTGTTGTTGCTTTTGTTTGCTTGTTATCCGAAAGTCCTGCAAAAAGCAGTTTCACCTTATTAGGCGCCGGCTGGTCCTCCGGGTCCGCTGGTTTTAGATTGTGTTTGTGTCTACCAAAGGTACAATAAGCACAGTAGCAGGTGCAGGTGGGTTATGCATGACTCACTACTAGTAGGAAATAGTTAGGACATTTTTACACCTCACAACAGATGAAGACCAGCTGGACCACACGCAATCGTTCACACAGTTACAGTACTTACGCATCTCGAACGTCTTCCTTAGGTCCCAGGTAGTAAGGATCAACTGACTTCAGTTTCTTCGACCGCTGGCGACCCATGCACAAGGTACACTACTTAATCCGAGAGGCACTGAGACAACTCACGCACCAACGTGCAGTCTCCAATAGAGTATCTATACGTATGCGCCGAAGCAACCAACCAGTCACTAGTAGTACAGATACGGATTATTTCAAGTTCCTTGTCGACGGTGTTGATGGTTTATTAACGCATAAGAACGGAAAAACTCGAAAAAAACATGAAGGACTGTGAATCGTGATTGGCCCTGGATTGTTATGTGCTCGATATTCGTTCAGTTCTAGATGACAGAGAAGGAGACTGAAGTTAAAGAAGACCTTGAATCTGACAAGACAGATGAAACTTCAATGCCACCGGAATATCCAACATCCGGGATATCTATTCAGGCTCATAAACTTTGGATTGGCAACATTGACAAGAGGATCACCCTGTAAGTTTCTTGGAACTAGTATCACAAGACCAAATGAGGGCTCTGTTGCACAATTTACTCTTTGCAAAATTACCATTCTGTGCACACACACACACACACACACACACACACACACACACACACACACACACACACACACACACACACACACACACACACACACACACACACTCACACACACATAAAGAGAGAGAGAGAGAGAGAGAGAGAGAGAGGGAGAATAATTCCTAGTTATATTGTTTGATAACTCTTTGCAGTGAGCAGTTATTGAAGATCCTAAGACCTTTCGGAGAAATAAGATCAATGAGGTACCTTTTTAATACTCGTGGACAATCTTCAAGAGAACCTAGAGGCTATGCGTTTGTAGAATATCCATCTAGAAAGGTTTGTGTATGAAACACTACTTGATGAACCTTTGGGCAACATGCACCAATATCAGCAGCTATACTGTGATTTTCTATTGCAATGAGTACACTAATGGTGACTCTGTCTGGAGTCCTGTGTGTGTGTGTGTGTGTGTGTGTGTGTGTGTGTGTGTGTGTGTGTGTGTGTGTGTGTGTGTGTGCATGTGCATGTACGTGTGTGTGTCTGTATCTGAGTCTGAGAACTATGTATGTGCAAGAAATTGAACACCCCAGCATTTAGTGAATCAATTCTCTTCATACAGGAAGCCCAAAATGCCAAAAAAGCTCTAAGAGGTAAGAAGGCATTGGGTCAGAAGCTAGTTGTTGATTGGGCCAAACCTGATGTGGTGCCATCAAAAAATGTGAGTCACTGTCTATTCACCTGCTACATGACTCCTCGCCATCACTACACCTTACCTGATCTGCAGCTATCAGCCACCTTGAATATCATTACTGGTCTCTTGTCTTTCATATATAGACATACTTCATAATTGTGATTGTTACTTCATCACGGATCTCAAACCTATGTATTTTTTTTAATTTCTTTCATGATTTACATTGATTATTAGTGATTATTGTTCTGTATACTTGTGTCAT
The DNA here is from genome assembly GCA_964020155.1 of Chondrilla cf. caribensis. NCBI lineage: Eukaryota > Metazoa > Porifera > Demospongiae > Chondrillida > Chondrillidae > Chondrilla > Chondrilla cf. caribensis. The sequence goes on along the minus strand of OZ026556.1, from coordinate 4,034,205 downwards.
CTGGTCTATTTATTGTTCTCAGGCCGATGTGACATCTCTGACGTGGTGTGCAAGCGATGTATCTGAACCATTGCCGAGAAGTACCAGGTGAGTATGCACCGACTGCAGGCATCTCAGTGGACCAGCCCATGCACTGGTGTCGTACTGTAAAACTGAACTCAACTTTAATGTCATGATTGAGATAGAAAACACTCCACTTGGTATAGATAGGTTTCAATCTATATACGGCTACAATTTGCTGTGGCACAGTATATAGCAGTGTATTGTGGTTAATGGTATGTGGCAGGGGTGGTCCTGTTTTTTCAGGTTACTGAGTTAAGGAAACATGGCTTTCCTACAACTAGTAACTACAGGAGGTACTGTCAATTATTTCCGTTTTCACTATAGTTTTGGTAATTCAATGCTCATGTCCACATGTACTTGTTCTGGGTTTAAAGTCAACTGAAGTGTGGTTGATTGTCCTACTGAACTACTTGCACCCATGCTACCACCCCGGTGTTCTCTTGTCTTGTGGGACTGGTCCAGAAATGAGCGGTATTCACTCTATGTGGTACCCTTTCAAACATACAGTCTTTCATTTTTAGGAGCTCTTTCATATTATGAATTTTGTTTCTTTTCATCTATCCTGTTTATTTCCATTGTGTGAGCAGCCTTGGTTCTCCCTAAATACTAGAATGTTTCATCATGAGTGGGGTATAGAGTATCTATGGTTTCATCTTTCAACTTGTATTGTTTAAATAAACTGATTGTCACACAGATAACATGCATTGGACTTACTTGTTTCCCCTTGTACTCACTTGTAGTTCCAATGCAAAGATAGAAGCACTTGAAGAGAAATTGAAGGCAATGAAGCAAAATAATCCACCGTCTCCCCCAAGTTTACCTCCACCATCCCAACCGAGCTCAACTCTACCATCTCCACCAAGTTTGCCTCCGCCCCCTCGTCCTCCGTTATTGGACTCCACATCCCCTCGCCGTCCCCTGCTGAACTCCACCCCCTATGCACGCTCTCCATTGCTACATGTACAGCCACACTCACAACCACTGCTCACATCTAATACGATAACTTCTACCAGAAAAAAACCCTATACTATCCCAAACAGAACAACATAACCTCAGTGAAGTTCATCTTAATGTGTACATATCCAAGTTTGTTTGACAACTATTCACAACCTGTTAAATGGACAGTCTGGTTGTTCACTATAGTCAGTTTGATGTAGGGCAATATTTTGTCCTTCACAAGGTACTTGAGGCTCAATACTACATATTGAAATGAAATAGCAATGGGTTGGTTAACTGTGAATCTGTCATCTAACAAACTTTATGAATACACAGCAAACACACCTACCAAGTTTAATAATACAATGTTTTCCCAGTCGGTCAGAACGAGGTCTACCTATAATAATGTACATTGGATTGTACATACGAAGGTCGTGTGACATGACGAGCCATTTCGTCATATTCGTCACTCGCTACTGGGAATACCAGGGAAATATGCTCCGACTCATTCCTAGAAGTCCAGTTGAAGGATTTATCGTAGAGCGTATATAGCCTCGTTCTTTGATTTAGCCATGGCGTAAGTTTTAACTTATATCTAGGCCTACTATGAGTCGTTTCTGTAACTATTTTCACGTCCTGCGGTATATCTTTATCACACTAGCTATCCGCGGGATATTGAGCGTGTCCTTACGGATGAGAATATCCGATGGAAAAGTAATACGAAGTGTTCACCACTCAAAAGTAACAAGGTTATAAACGACCTCTCCAAGATTGTTCAAGAAGAAGGAGGCGAGAAGCTACCCGAAGACAGTGGTATATTTCGGATTAGATTTGAAGTGTTCCGATTCGTTGCGTCTCAGAACAAGGGGTGCAATCTCGATGATTCGGAAAAGAAGAAAGCTTTCGAAAGTTATCTGACGAAAGCATTAGAAGGCGACACTCTGCAAGCAACGTGGCCTCCTAAGGATGGAGGTGAGCGAGATGAACCAGTAGCTGTTAAGCGGGGCCGTGTTTTCGGAATATACACCCAGCCAGAAGTAGTTCCGGATCCCGTAGGATACATCCGAACCAGCGATGGATCCATAGTCGAATTCGGCCAAGAGCACTTTGTGGCAGAATTTCCCCTTCCTTTGCGGGTTGGTGACGAGGTGTCCTACGAGGTGAATAGGAAGACGTCCTCAATGCTGGAAGCGTCCATCCGTGTCACTACGTATCACCATGAGAAGCCAATCGACTCGGAATCAGCCAATAAGTTCCTACTCTACGTAAAGGGCGCAGACAAGGACTTGGGATGTCTATTCCGTGCTCTCCGATATCAGTCCTTTTTCACAAGAATCTTGAGTGATGATCAGTTACTCTCGGACCAGAATAGCACCATTGCAAAGGAGATCATCCAACTTTCTGCTTCCAGTATCGTTATTCAATTCCCAATCGAGAGTGAGCGTGAAAAGGAGTGCAACCAAGTGTTCAAGGATGAAGGCAGCAGTGTACGAGTAGACAGGAGTGAGCAGAAGAAGTTCTTGAGAATGTTCAGCAGATGCAGTCTATTCAAGTGCATATCGCAATCAGATGACCTGGATGAGGAGTCCCTGCTGAAAGCCTTTAAGCTCATTCTTGCACTGCTGAGGGACTTCCCAGGCGAGAGGGAGCACGTATGTGATGCTGTCATTTCATTGGCATCCAAACTGAATCCCGAAGAGAGCATTAAGGTTTTGAATCTCGTGTTCTTCACTGTTTCGCGACCATCTGCAGATGTCTACACTCAGTCTTGGAGGTATATTCCAGAAATGATGTCCCTCGAAGAATTCCAAAGTCGCCTTGAGACAAGAGCAAGTGGAAAGGACCACAAGCCAAGGTTAGAAGTGGTGAAGTCAACATACTCTAGCAGAGAAGAGTATTTTAATACATACTACAAACTGCTCCGCGAAGACACCTACCGTAAGTTGTGCTCCACCATCTATCGTTTTATTCACAAGCAACCAAATCAGGAGGAAGATGCTATTTACGAGATTGAATTCCGTGGAGTTGAGATATCCCGCACAGGAGGAAGTTGCTGTCGTGTTCGATACACACCTCGTACAGACGCCGTAAAGCAGGAAGGAAAGGAGAATAGCTTATTTCTTCGCAGTGGTAACCTCTTCTGCATATTAAGCCATTCAGGAGACTTCCAGTCACACAGGAAGGATGATTTTCTCTTTGCTGTCAAGGAGATGGAGGACAACTGGCATGCTGAAAGAGATTCTAATTATCTGGTAAGTAATAAACATGTGTATCTCTGTGTGGAAGGCTTATTACTGTAATGCACACACATATGCATGCACGCATGCATGCACACACACGCACACCCACACCCACGCATGCACACACACACACACACACACACACACACACACACACACACACACACACACACACACACACACACACACACACACACACACACACACACACACACACACACACACACACACACACACACACACACACCATACATACACATCACAGTGCAGATCACATGTAAGTATGTATACAATGTAACCCCAAGTATACTATGGTCCTCTTGTATGTTAACAGATGAGGTCTACCATTTTACTGAGATTCCTGCCTTTTGGAGGCTGCTCTGAAGTTGAAGCTATTGAATGGTTGCGTTTCTCTAAAAATGCAGTCATGATTGAGAGCCCGGTATTCTTCAGAGCCTACGAACCAGTTTTGCAGGCTCTGCAAACAATGGACACTCGCTGTCTCCCATTTGAGTAAGTTGGACTCTGAGTTGAACATTTCCCTGTTGTAATAATACACTTTGCAATATTTCATTAATTTCAATCCGACTATTTGCAACAATAATTACAGTTTCTCATTGTGTATGCAGACATGTGCTGCGTAAGGTATATAGTCACTGTATATCTATGTATGAACACTTTAGATCGGAGTTGCTAAGACGGAAACCTGGGGAGTTTGATGAGGAGTACTTGACACTGGATACCGAGGTCAACATTGGGCCTTTCCTGGAATCCACCAAGGTGGAGAAATGTCCGATTGGACAAGTCAGGGAAAGGCTTAGTGAAAGGAAAGAGTGTGTTTTGGATGAAAAGCAATTGGATGCAGTGGAGTGTATTGTGAAGAACAGACTAGCAATAGTGCAGGTTTGTACATACTAAACACACACAGAACGTACATAGTAGTAAAGGTAGCAAAAAAGGAGTGAGAATATACATAATATTATACATAAACCAGTAAAGTGAACAGCTGTATACATTGTTGCTTGACATCTGGCTATTTGGATGGTCCAAGTATTATTCTTTTGTGCTGACATTCAGTAACTTGTAACTTAGCAACTTGTACCTCAGAGATAAACTCTTGAAGAGCTCATTCTGTTTCTCAATGTGTGTTTCTGTACCTTTGCAGGGTCCTCCAGGTACAGGGAAATCCTTTATAGCAGCAAAGGTGATTGAAAGCCTTCTGTCACTGAAGAAGACGCCCATTGTCATCATGGCCTACAAAAACCGAGCACTCGATCATCTGCTGAATGCCTGCTACAAGTTCAGTAAAGGGGAAATTGTTCGTCTTGGTAACCTCTCTGAGGACTATGCTGGTGGCCCTTTGAGAGAATGCCTTCTACGTGAACAAATGAAGAGATCTCGACAATTTTACTCTATGAATGATCCCCTTGAAAGAAAGCTGAATGTCCTTCGAAAAAGGTTGGCAAAAAGAAATGGCACACACACAAATACACGTACATATGTATATACACACAATCAAATGCACACATGTACACAAATGTACTCATGCAAACACATGCACACACACAGTTAAATACTCACATGCGCATACAAGTCCAAACGCATATGAGTGTACACACAAACAAATACTTCAGCACACAAATGTATGGACACTCAAGCACTGGCGCACATATACATGTATACACAGTACTATATTTATGGATAAGATCGACTTATATTACAGTTATGCTATTCAATTTAGCATTAGGAAAGCATGGGAAAAGCTAGAGAAGGCCAGTGGAGATGATCAAAAGTTCGACCTGACAGATTGCTGGAAACTACTTGACGATGATGAAGACCGCGAAAAACTTCTATCTCATCTTGTTGGAGTTGTGGATTTAAAGGTGACTGAAGCATTCAGCTGATCTTGAATCAACTGAGGTTTGTTTTGATAGAACATATTGCATCTTTCTTTAGAGAGCTCTTGAGAATAAGGACAGCAAAGAAAGGAAAAGAGCAGAAAGTAAATTTCAGGACATGATCAAGTCCAATTGGGGAAAAGCAGCTCAATTGTATCGCTCCAAAAGTGTTATTGCACAACAAGTACCTTCAGACCACATCCAAAGAAGTGAATCTTCTGATGCGTCCTCTGATGTAGTCGAAGGTGATGAGACTGGGGAAGAAATCGAAAAAGAGAGGAATCTGGACTGCGAAGAAGATGATTTCCTGACAAAGCAGAGTGACGAGGATGAGACTGGTAGCATCACAATGGATGTGTTGGGAAGTGCTCCTGTGATTGCCTCCAATTCAGTAGAAGTAACTGGAAAAGGTATTGTTGTAGGTGGATACTGGCTATACAATAATATCTAAAACTATTATTATACATGACATGTATAATTTTATAAGTGACGTACGTATATTCATAGAATTGAAAGACATGCTTGCACACTCCAAGGACATTGGCTATGAGGAGAACCATCAAGAATTTTGCAGGAAGTTTTACTATTACTTAGCTGCCAAAAGGTATGAAGCTGCCAAGGCTGAGTTGGAAGCTCTATTGAAAGAAATTTCTACTGTGAGAGATGAATTAGCAGTGAGTTTAAATCTCCCACTGCCAGATAAGTTGATATGTATTGAGTGGACTCTACATTTTCTACATGTATGCAGAAATCGAGATTACCACCAAAGATCTCTCTGCTTCGAGAAGCCAAGATAGTTGCCATGACAACCACTAGAGCTGCTATTGAGCACCAATTGCTCAACATGTTACTACCTCAAATTGTTGTTATTGAAGAGGGGGGTGGAGTCTTGGAGCCCAACCTCCTAGCTTGCCTCACACCAAACACCAAGCATTTGATCATGATTGGTGACCACAAGCAGATCGGCCCTAAGGTGGGGGGGAGGGGGGCTGAGGATGTGTGTGTGTATATGTGGCTATGTATGTGTGTGTGTGTGCGCGCACGCGTGTGTGTGCATATGTGAGTAGGTGTGGATGTAGGCGTGTACTGCCTTCACACCCACCCACACACGTGTATATGTACATGAATTTCTAAGCAGTAATATACATATGTCAGTAATTATTGAATAAAACTCAACAGACTTGACTTTATGAGCAGTTGGTATACTTATGTCTGTGTAGGTAGTCAGTGAGAAACTCCGTCGTAAGCACAACTTTGGAGTATCTCTCTTGGAGAGGTTGGCTGATCCATCCAAAGTTGCACAGGGTAAATTTTCGGAATTTCCTCACGTCACCCTCGACACACAGTCTCGGATGAATTCTGACCTGCTGGACCTGTTCAAAGAGGACTATAGAGAGTGTTTACAGACCAGAGAGAAAAGTTGTCAGGTTTGTTACTTCTGGTTTTTTCTTCTGCACAGTGGTACATGTTGCATGATGTTTTCTTGTGTATGTATGACTGTGAATGTGTGCTGTATCACTGTTAAGCAATGTGCCTCCTACAAGGTGCATGTACAATGGTGTGTGTGTGTGTGTGTGTGTGTGTGTGTGTGTGTGTGTGTGTGTGTGTGTGTGTGTGTTGTGTGTTTGTGTGTGTGTGTGTGTGTGTGTGTGTGTGTGTGTGTGTGTGTGTGTGTGTGTGTGTGTGTGTGTGTGCGCGTGCGCATATGTACATATGTGCATGTGTGTGTGTGTGTGTACCCGTGCATGTGTGTGTGTTTGTGTATGTGTGTGTGTATGTCACTATACATTGACAAGTATTTTCATATATTGCTGCATGCCTTAACAGAGCTTCCAACCACCAGCTTGCATGAAGAAGTGTAAGGTTTGGTGGACCTACAAGGAAGGAATGGAGCGACAGAGGAATGGGAAGGTTTACAACGAAACGGAAGCCAAGATGGCTGCCAGCTACTGCTACTGGTTGTTCAGTGAGGGATTCGGTCCAAAGGATGTCACTCTGTTGACACCCTACAGTGCACAGGTATGGGATGAGTAGTGGTGTCACATGACATATACATGACATGCACATGCAACTGTAAATAGTACGAGGTAGAGTAGCTTATACGCACATTTATTATGTAGGTATTGTGTATGTACTGTGCATACATTTACCATGCAAGTATTTTGTGTACATATGTATTATTATGCTAATTCATGTGTGTGATTGAAGGTCCAAGAGATTAAAGAAGCCATTCAGGAGATTGTCCGGACTGGTCAGTTGCCAAATGAGTTTAAAAAGCTCCTCCAGCGTGTATTCACAGTGGATAGTTTCCAAGTGAGCCCCAACCCAACACTGTAATTCCACAACTTCCAATCCAGTGCAGAGTGTCATGTTTCATACGTGTGCACACACAGGGCCATGAGAGTGACATTGTGATACTGTCACTTGTGAGGAAGAACAACAAAAGTAAGATTGGTTTCTTGAGTGACAAGACCAGACAAGTTGTGGCTCTTTCCAGGCAAAGGAGAGCCCTGTGTATTATCGGGAGTCAGCAACACATGGGGAAATCCCCTACTTGGAAGGTGCATGGCATGTGTATACTGTGTAACTGTGTGTGTGCTTATATTGAATTATTAGCTTATGTGAACTTACAATGGAATGCATATATAACACTGAAAATTTACAAATTCCAGTTATTACAATTTCAACTTTTCAGAGATCAATATTCTAATAGAGACTGTTGTGACAGGTATATTCAGTTCATTTATGTGCAATCCTGAGTTAATGAGGTTTTTAGTGGCCTAAGCTGTACTATGCTAATGTTTTTTGGTGCTGGTGTGTATTTGCATTTTCAAAGTGGGGTGCTTAGAAACAGAGCAAATATATGTATGCTGTGAACTGTTGACTGCTGCTTATGTGTGACCAACTAGCCGTACATTTCATTACTCTCTTTCAGAAAAGACTGGATGCATTTGGTCCAGAAAACATCCAGGAATCTTTGCAAGTGATTACGGGTGGAGAATGCATTGAGGTGTCAACCGCAAAGGAACTGAATAAACTTGTTACTGAGCGGTGAGTGGTGATTATACTGGTCGTGGTCGCATTAAACACCAATCAACAGGAATCACCACCCCACCCCACCCCCCCACAGGCTAAGACACTGGGGTTACTGTGGCTTTGGTAGTCAAAGTAATTCTCATGGGGGGGGGGATTGGTAGCGTATGTATACATTTACAATGCTGGCATACTGAGAAATTGATCACATTGTGTAATTAATATAATTAATTTGTCATGATTGCTACATTTGTATAATTCAATGCTGTGACCATACTATAGAGGTGGGGGATAATTGGTGATGAATTGTAATCAACACGCCCCCCTGTAGGGGGCTCATCCAATCTTTTGTACCCGAAGTAGTACAAATACACCATTGATTCTTGTTCAGTCTGTTGGGGTGGGTGGCGGGTTACAGTGTGATGGGTGTGTTGTGTACGTACATGTGGGCTTATGTATTCCTTGTTTGCTCTGCAGGCTTTCAAATCGCGGAAGAACAACAGAAAAGAGATATCTCCCCTCTCCTGATGAGGAACGTGCTATGTCCCGACAACGGGTCTACAACTATAAGCTAAACCGTGATACACCACCGCGATTACTGCAGCGAATAGCAGAGATCATGGGAGCAGATTGGAAAGCTGTGATTCGCAAGGCTACTAACATGAGTGAGGGAGCCATCAAAAAAATTGAAGCAAATGATCCAAGATCAGTAGAAGAACAGGGATTTCAGGCACTTCAAAAGTGGGTGGAAGAAGCTTCCAGTCCCCCTAAGATGGGGCTACTTTTGGATGAACTGCCAAACCACATGCAGCAAGAAGTTATAGAGGAGGTCCAGAAATCTTGTGTAGCTAAATAAGGAAGCAAAAGCATTTATATTATTCCTGTACAATAGTTCAGACTTCCTGTGTATAATTTGTAGTGTTTGTATTATAGAAAATTTAATATTATTGTTTGTAGTTATGACATAATATTATGCATAGTAATTTAGTGTTATATACATATCAGAATAAAAATTTGACTGCCATAATATGACCAACATTGTGCAGCAATACTAGTAAGAATGGTTACTGGATGAGTTTTAGAATAAATTAATATAATACACTCTAATTAGTGTTAAGTGGCTGTCCACTTTTAATGTCTTTGGATGCCATCGAATTCTGTACAGGGGGTGTCTCTCCTGCCATTCTCTCCTTCAGTGTTCCAGCTTCCTTCTTCAACACGTGAACCAAACTTTGTGAACTCTCCAGAATCTAAAGGTGATGAGTATGCATATGAGTATACAAGAGGAATGAAGCTGTGTGTGTGTGTGTGTGTGTGTGTGTGTGTGTGTGTGTGTGTGTGTGTGTGTGTGTGTGTGTGTGTGTGTGTGCATGTTCGAATAGCTTATCCGATAGTCACAAGACAAGTCAATGGACAGAATTAACATAAAATAACAACAATAATAATAATATGAAATCAACATGCATTACTTGTCTGAAACTGAACAAGCTACATAAGTAGCTATGCTACCAGCATGTTCCCAGTAATGTGGGTGAATAATGGTAGCAGACTATTCTGAGTCTACACTAAAGTTGTTGGACACTACACAAGTTGTACACTAAAGCTTTCGGCCATAGACAACAGGTTTGACTGTAGTACGTTCCCGGATCACTGAGGGATTACATAACCAAAAGTAGTCAGAAAGCAACCAGTTTGCTGCTGGTTTGCACTATGTACATGGACCTCCAGGGACTATGCAAGCAATCAATTGATACCGTCAACTGATCATGATATTTGGTTACACCACACTACCCAATACTGATTCAGGAGTTAGCTAGTCTCTTATCCAGCTAACACATTCAGCTATGTAGCTTAGTCAGGAGTTAGCTAGTCTCTTATCCAGCGAACACATTCAGCTATGTAGCTTAGTTAGGAGTTAGACTCCTACCCAGCTAACACATTTCAGGTTTATGCACATGTGAAAAAAAAAATACATGGAGAAACACATGAGTACAAGACTATGTACTTGGGAGTGTCATACAGTAATACGGATTGCAAACACATGCTTTCCTGATGTACAGTGAATTCTCTTTAATCTGCCACCACTTTATCTGCCAAAACTTTCAATCCGCCACAATTTCCTAGCACCAATGTAATGTACAAGTACCAATGAATATCCAGTTGATCCGCCAAACTCGTTTATCCGCCATATTCTTTGAAAACGAATTAAACGGATTAACGAGTATTCGTAGGTGGACACAGCAGTCAGTGTGGGGACAACCCCACTGGGGTAGTGCATGTACGTAGTTGGCATGGTTATGACGCCAGGTTTGTCAGCTATACATATGTATAAGGTAATATGAGGTAATTTAGACCACTAGTGGATAGCCAGCACACAAGAAGGAAGTTGATGGCTTCACTGTCAGGTACGTTGTAGCTAAGAGCTACCATTACTAGTGGAACACAGTAGTCGTGCTTGAAGACTGCACTTTGAAGTAGAGAACTGTTTATCCCCAAATAACTGGAATAATACCGTAATCAGGAGTACTGTGGCAGAGGTACCGGTGACTTTGAGCATTGACAATGTTGAACTACAGTTGAGCATTCATTGCTGGTTAATCTCCTTTGCATATGCATGGGAACTTCATGAACAAGACGCAAATTCCACTCAATAGTCAGGCCTTACGACTACCAATGACCTGGTGTGTTCCAAATTATCCTCTTTTACCCAACATGACAACGGGTACTCGATCCTCAATGTAGTCTACCTTGTTGTAAGCTCCCTCCGTCTCTCCAATTGTTCTGTCGAAATCGTTTCTCATTGAAATCTTTCTCGCTAGACTCTCGTTAAGTTTGGTGAGTCTTTCTGTGAGTATTCTGATATCATTCTGTAGCTTTGATTTCTCTTCTTCTTCCACCAAAATTTGGCGATGGAGCTCATCCCTTTTGGCGCACAAATCTTCGATACCTGTGTTAATAAAGTACAAACAAGCAGTAAACCAAGCAGCTTCACGAGACGGAGAGAAGGTCTTCAGTGTGGTTCTCAAACTTACATTTCACTAATTCGTTGTTGTAGCCCTGCAGAGTAGCCCCGTGCTGCAATTGGTAAGACATATTGATCCGTCTCACCACCCCCTGGGAGCTCCGAATATCGCTTGCCACATTTGGATTAAAATGGCCGTCAACTCTACCTCTTCCGCTAAATCCGACCCTGACGGTTTGCGAACGTCAGAAACGGTGAACCTTTACAAATTGTACGGTGGCGCTTTGGGAGGCAACACGGTAGTCAAGAACAAGGATTTTGCCTGCGACGTGTTCGAGTTCGACAGTAGCAAAGGAGGAAGGGATGTTAGCAATGTTAGGATGAAGGAGCCCATGTCTCCTCTACTAAACTACTTCGAACTGGAGATATTGGACGAAGGACGGAGTACCGCCATTGGAATTGGGGTCTGTCATAGCGACTACCCCCTCTCTCGGATGCCCGGCTGGAACGCCAATAGTATTGGCTATCACGCAGACGATGGGAAGTTGTTTCACCAAGCTGGATGGGGTAGTGCTTTTGGTCCAACCTGTAAGAGGGGGGACCGAATGGGAGTTGGGATCGATTTTGAAACGGAATGCGGAGTGGGGAACGTGAAAGTCTGGTTTACGAAGAACGGTGAGATGGTTGGAGGGCGTGCGATCCAGGTACTCAGACCAGTCAAAGGCCTGTATCCCATCATCGGTATGCACAGTCACAAGGAGTGTGTCCGCTACTTGGGCCACTCCCAGAGGCCGCCCAACTGTGGAGACGGTTGTGCCTCAGTTATGCATGTCAATAACAGCCACCCGCTGTCCTACTGGGCTCGCTGCAATGGCATTGTATTCGCAAACAACCCTCTTTGCCTCAGTTTCAAGGGTGCCGTCCGTGGGGATGTGGGGTTGGTTGTGGGTACCAGCCACATCACTCCTGCCAACCATTACTTTGAAGTGTACATCGAAGACGGTGGGCGGGACAATGCCATTGGAATTGGGGTCGGTCCCCATAATTATCCCCCGGATTCATATCCCGGATGGAGGACAAACTCCATTGGTTACCATGCTGATAACGGTAATTTGTACAAGCAGCGCGGCAATGGTGACATGTTTGGACCGACATGTACGACGGGTGATACCATGGGGTGTGGAGTCATTTTCCACGAAGAAACAACGAAGAAGACCAAAGATGACAGCGAGGATGAAGATTTGAGCGGTCTCAAGGACATGTCCAACAATCTTCAACCCACAATCACCCCTTACATTGCTGGGCCCTTCTTGGACACGTCACTGGAGGGTAGGAATTGTACAGTCTTCTTCACCAGAAATGGGACACGCTTAGGAGGATGTGATTTTGTTGTGCCGAAAGGAGGCATCTTCCCAATTATTGGCATGAGCTCTCCAGGAGAGAAGGTTCTTGTAACATTTGACGCTCTGTCAGGCTGAAATTGCTGTTAATATGCATAGTGACTGTTAGTACTCCAATTGTAAATTATTATATTTTACGGTTTGTGTGTATATTTTATCATTGAAATGATCTAGAATTTTTGAGATGTTGAATGCAGTTTTGGGTAATAATAGTATGTTACTAATCTTCAATTGCTCCTATAAGTTCAGTGCCACTGTGCCAATGAAGTACTACAGTAGCCAGCACTTATATCACAATCATCAGATTATTTTGGCAGGCATAATATTATATACATTTACGTATGTGACAGTTGGCATATGCAAGTGCACTGGTTATGTAGAGTGGCTTTGTAACAAGTGTTCTTGAAATGAATTCTGAATCACCTTAATCGTGTAGTTATCTGGCACTTCATGTAGAGCTGAGCAGATATTCGCAATGTACGTATTCAATAACTCTCCCAACAAAAATATATATTGAATGTTAGTTTTAATGTTCCATGATCAATTAAAAGTGTCATTATCAATGCATTCATTGGTGATACGGTGCAACTTGCTTAGTAAGTACCTGGGTTAGTACATACTCCTGGTTAGTGAGTACACTTCACTCGGGCCCCAGCTCATGTACACCATGTCAACCAGTACTGATAGTAAGTACCTCTGATAAGAAGTACAAGTTTTGTGTGCCCTTCAAGGTACTTACTAAGCAAGTTGGACTGTACTATCACCCTCTTGCATACTGAGTTCACTATGTCTGGGGAAAAGGGCAGTTTGGACATCCATTCTGAGGTGTTTGACAGTTGGCATATGCAGTACAATGGTTATATAGACTGGCTATTGTGGCAAGTGATCTAGAAATGAATTAATTCTTAATCCCCTTAGTTGTGTAGTTGTTTGGCACGTCATGTAGAGCTAAGCAGATATTCACAATGTATTCAATAAGTCTACCAACAATCCCCAAATGTTACTTCACCACTTTTCATCAAAATGGGTGAGGTCAAACAATGTGATACCAGTATTATATAGCACTATTTCAATATACATATATGTCACAGGACTACAGAATTGATGGATGACAAATAGCAGTAATAATACAAGTCTTAATAGTTGAATAAATATGATGGTTATCATATAATAATGTTAAGTACAAATAGTACGGTATAATTGAACACAACAACCCAGGCACACATGCACTAGTGTACACATGCAACTGGGCAAGAGAGCTGATACAAAAACCCTAGAACTCTTCATTGTAGAAAGAGGGTGAACCTATGCGGTGGGATTCTTTGGGAATGGCTAGTTGCTGAGAGTCACTGACAACCACCTCGTGTTGAAAGCCTCTGAAGTCGTACGCAACATACAGCCACTTCGCTTGGCCAACACTGGGGTCGTAGAACCCATTGAGTTCAGACTTGCTGCCGTTGGGGACAATCAGCTTGGAATCTTGGATCAGGCACTGTAGCTGGAGACGCACATCAATGACATCGTCGCCGGGGGAGGGGTTGATTCGTCGGTTCCCAGCCACACTCATTTTACCATAATATGCCTCATTGATAACAAGCCCAAGCTTTGCCTGCTCGATCTGCATTATCCTCTCAGCTGACTCCTTCATCAGCTCAAGAGTTGCCAATGCTTCCTTCTTGTCCTCCTTTGCAGCTGTCTCCAGGTCCTGTAGCTCCTTCTTCCTCTCCCACTCCCTCTGCTGTCTGAGCAGAGGGAAAATGGCCACCGCACTGATGCACATGTACGTGAAGACAGGGACTACAGATGCACACAAAACTGGAAGAAGACTAATGTTGTCTGATAGGTGAAATCGGACCGAATACGACTGTCTCGTCCTGTGAAGTGTCAACTTCAGATGGATACCCTGGGGGGACAGACTGACAAAACTACCTAATTTGGTGAGTTTCATGAGCGAGTGTTGCAGTCCGTAGGACACAGATGCACCGGACGTTCCCACTTTCGTTCCCACTTTGAAAGTACAGGATTCCGTCAAGTCTGCCCCGATCTGTGCTCGAATGGCCGATCCCGATCTCCCAGCATCAATGCTACCGACAACATAGAGGTAGTCGTTGAAACGATAGGTTACAGAGGACTGAATACTGGAAAGGTCAACATTGTGCACAGTGACAGATGTTGAGAGATTCTCACTCAGTTTGTGGTCAATAGACATAGAACATTTCGGAGGGAACTTCAAAAACGAACTGGGGGCAAAACTGAGGTCACCATGGAGGTTCAGTTTAGTTCGCGAGGAGAGTTTTCGGATGTAGTTGACTCCAAGAGTAGGTTTCTTGGACAGATGTACATTGTACCTCCAGGTCTGCCCATGCCGGCTGTGCTGGAAGCTAGCAGTTATCCCCCCACTCGGTCTAGAGGAGCCAGCAGAGATGTTACCAGACAGGTGTGCCTTCAGATCTTGTCCCATACGAGCATCCACAGACTGAAATCCCCGTATGTTTGTGACAAGAAAGACCAGTTGTCCTTTGGTGATGAGAGTCCGAGCATCAACGTCCACCTCTACCCGACTGCTTGGCTGCGCTTCTTGTATGTACGTTCTCTCCTCCCATAATTGATACACTTCTTCGTATTTTTCCAACAGTTCAAGGGGCAGAGCAGTCCTCTTGATTATATCCATCTCCCTCCGAATTCCCTCGCGTCCTCTCTTATCGTATATCGCACGAGTAACAGGATTGCTTAACACATCGTACGCTTCCTTGATCTTCAAGTAAAGTTTCTTGGCTGATTTCTCTTTAGAAGAATCTACAAACTTGTTCGGGTGGTAAAATAGCATAAGCCTTTTGAAAGCAGCGCGGATTTCTTCTTCCGATGCCCCCCTCTCCACGTTCAGACGAGCATAGTATTCGCTGTTACCCGTTGACATCGCACTGAGGGACGAAGAGGGCGTCCCTACGATTAAGGTTTGTGGCTGTGGACCGCGCCCCCGGAACAGCCCTCCCACGACGGTACCGATAACGCCATAGCTGTTCCACTCGCCCGTAGTGGAGTTAGCGTACTTGACGGTTTTCGAGGCAGTCTCTAGCAAGATGAACATTTCCAGGCCCCTTTTGGTCGTTTTATGTTCGATTCCACTATGGATACAAGGCGTACGGTGTTCTTCTCATTCTTTTGAAATGGTAGAAGGTAAGAATAAACTATGAGTGTAATTTGCCCGTGGAGGAGAGTGAGAGATCGATTACTTACGTGATTCACGCTATTGTACTTTATTGCAATATTACTATTCATTCATCTTCTCACGGTTCTTTCGACAGGTACGACTACAGCATTCCCACAACCAATTCTCACATACACCTTCGGCCCGAGTACAGTCAGCGAAAATATCCCTTCGCCTAGTTCTCCGCTACAACCGGGAACAACGACCATTCCACTCGTTTCTTCATCGTTGTCTTCGACGTCTTCTACACCGGCCGTGGAGACCAGCACAGCGGAGCCATCTATCAGTTCCACAACAATGACCTCCTCTAGTGTGCAGACGTCGGTAGTCACGAGTGCAACTTCGAGCATGTTCGCCTCACCCAGTTCGGTGCCAGCACCATCCTCCACACCCGTCCCCACCAGCACGACCCCGTCCCTCTCAACGTCCATTGCGACACCCCCCACCCCCACATCCTCGCCGCTTGAACCCGGTATTATAGCTGGAATCGTCGCGGTTGTCGTCGTACTGGTCTTGGTACTGGTGGTAAGTCTCGTTCTGGGGATTGTTCTGTGTCGTGTGTCCCTCAACAGAAAGGGCGCCTATGCCACCAAGGAGGACGACGTCAGAGAGACCACACTCCTCAAACACAATGCTTCCATCAGATCAGTCAAAGACACCTACGCCAAACAAGAAACAGAATATTATCTCTAGTGTATCAATTTTATGTTTGTTTCATCTCTGGACTCTCATGTCACCTCGTTTAGTTGTTCATCGGCACCTTACCGGCATTAAAACACACTGTACACGCTATTTGTAGTTCTTTATAACAGTCTATGCACACGTCACACATAGTGTGAATCACCACGTCAGTCACTTAATTGTATATATACTTTGTGTATAGACACTTATCAGTATATTATTTCGCAAGCTATTGTCTTCCTGTACTATACATAGTCTATGTGTTGTCTACTTTACTTTCACACTCTCTACAGAGTGGTCCTCACATCTATACATGACTTACTTCATTGGTGAAATGTATGACTTTTGCATCGCATACATACACAGGAGGGTACAGTATGTTGTAATAGGACACGAGAGACATATTTGGGGGTCTGGCTATGCAAGACTAGATATGCACTGATCATCCAATGTACGTACAGTACTGTCCAACTTGGAAATTAGAACAACACACCAAAAATTTCACGATGGTACACTATCAGTCATTGTATGTGTATATCCTACAGTGGCCATGTGGAAGCATTCAAGTGGTTACTGCAAGTCTCTGCACTATATCTGTGTGTTCGGGTAACTCAAAGGGAAGCAAGAATGCATGCACGATCCCTTTTACCGTCCCTGTGTCAACCTCAGGGTTCGCCTTCAGTAATACAACCAGACTCCCTGTAACCTGACCTGCATAGCTATACTCCTTTGACTGGCATTGACTGTTAGGAGCTGAGGGAAGATGTGAGTGAGTGGTAATGTTGAAACTACACGTGGTGGACAGAAGATAACTCAACATTGTTTCCACATGTCAACGTGTCTATTTGCATACATATGTAGTACGCATATATGTAGGCAAGTAAATATATAATATTATATATAATTGCATATAGTATATATGGTACAGTGTAACTTGCTTAGGAAGTAGCTGGATTAGTAATGCTCCTGGTTAGTGGGTACACTTCACTCAGTCCCTAGCTTATGTGCATACACTGTGTCAATCAGTACTGATAGTAAGCACCTCTGACAAGAAGTACAGATTCAGCCAGTGTGTCCTTCAAGGTACTTAATGAACAAATTACAATAGACAACAGTATATACATTCATACATTGCACAAAGATATACCGTATACTTATACAGTATACAATTACCATTGTAATGCAGTAATTATGACACTGTATAAAAATTATATATGCGCATGCAAGTATGCACACATGTGAAATGAGATATTCATGCGTGTGTACACTTATCGTACACTAATATTCATGCATAATGTGTACATACACATGCACACATGATAGTGCTGGCAAGATGGGAACTTCCATGACAACTAGTTGTGCATCGAGCAGTTAGCACAGCGAGGAGCCCAAATGTAGCAGTATTTGTCCATGCTGGCATCAGCCAGCTTCGTGCACCATTAAAAACATTAATGTAATACTTGTGCATACACAGTCTGTGGTTGCAGTGATATACCACATGAAAATTCCAGTAGTGAAAATAAATTCAACTTTATAATGTGTTTCATCACCCACTATGAGTCTAATTGAAAACTTGTACTTGAATAAGAATTATATCATTACAGACAGTTATCATAAGATAGCTTCATATACAGTACCTTCAAACACACAATGTGATCAATTGTCATGTGTAAGTGCACCTGTGTGTGTGTGTGTGTGTGTGTGTGTGTGTGTGTGTGTGTGTGTGTGTGTGTGTGTGTGTGTGTTATAGTCATATTGGGCCACATGACCAAATAAGGACCTGTTTTGCTGGACAGTGAACTCATGAACTCATGCAAGTGTCCTGTACAGCATAAAGTGCTTATACATCTGTTGTAATGTGATATCTCTTATGTGTATGTAGTGCTACACAGACAAACTGGCGTGTGTGCACACACACGCACACATACACACACACACACACACACACACACACACACACACACACACACACACACACACACACACACATACACGCACACACACATGCACACTCACACGCACACACACGCACACACGCACACACAGACGCACCCACACAAGCACACACACACTCATACACACACACACACTATCACACACATGCACACATGTGTACATCCAAATCCATGTATATTGTTGTCCTTATAATTAATTATACACCTCAATCAACTCTTCTCAAGATAAAAGATTGAAGATTGAAGATTCAGATTTACAGCATGTGTTTGGTCATCATTTGCTTTGTGTCATCCTCAAAGCATTATATTGTGTATCATATTGAACTATTGAAAATATTTTCTAATAGCAATATAACATCCCTATACTTGCATATAACATATGTATGTATGCCTCCACCTGTGCTACATACATGAGTGATCGATAATTTCGATAGATTTAAGCTGAATATAATAATTATATAAAACCATATGTACAATGTGCACGTATGTATGTAATAATAATTTATAGTGAAAACACATGCACACACACATAATATTATAATGTACTCACTAAAGAGATGTTGCCAACTATACAGTAAGAATGGTTAATTTGTGGACTGTTTGTACACTGTAATAATAACATAGTGGCACACACACACACACACACACACACACACACACACACACACACACACACACACACACTCAGACAAGTTCAAACACATTACATATACGTACATAATAATGATGACGATAATAATAATGATAGCACTGTTGAATGACTGCTGGCAGTTACTCTAAAAGTCGGGAGACATGGACATAAGCACATCACAGTCCAGCTGCAATGTGAGGTGAGTGTCAACGGCTACCACTAGGGACTTCGTAGTCACCAGCAGTAGTTTTTGTACTCAGATAAGCCTCTTGGAGATCATGATAGAGGCTCGAACCGGCTCCCAAAGGTTTCCCGAGAATATAGGCATCTGGGGGATTCCCCTGGTCCTTTTCTTGACAGGCTGTTAGGGAACTGTCAGACTTGGAGAGATAGTCCACGATAGCAGAGAATGAAGGTCGGTCTGAGGCTTCTGGGTGCCTGTACAAGAGGTGCAAATCATGGTAGTACAGGGGAATCATAGCATGCCTTCATGCATGTACACGTTGAATAAGATAAGCATGCACACACACACAAACACTCATACACACACACACACATAAACTATCATACACACACACACACATAAACACTCATACACACACACACACACACACACACACACACACACACACACACACACACACACACACACACACACAAAGAGAGAGATACATACACATGCACACATGTACAATGCATGCACATAAACACATGCATGCACACATAGACATGCACGCACACAAACACACATATACATATAGGGATGTACACATATATCTTAATTTCACATGCACACACAGATTACATGTCATGGACCACTATATGTAATGTGCACATTTCTCTCACACGAAGTGAGTTGTCCATCATAAGAAGGGGATTACATAGGTACAAAGTTGCAGCTAAAGCATCAACTACATCAAGACCAGTACATGTGTTTACTAAGGATTATGTAGAAGTTGTGTTGTGGCAACCTTTTAACAAAATGTTCAACCACTTGTACATAAACCCCAATGATAATATGCATCAAGTTTGCTTAAAAGCAGAAATTACTGTCAGTATCAACTGCACATCAAACTACATACATGTGTATCTACTAATGTGAAAGTCAGCCAAACTCACCAGAAGGAGGGAGTGGAAACACTACCAACACACAAGAATGTATAGGTGTGTACGTATGTACATGTGTGTGTTATTGCTCACCAGCACATTATCATGAGTTTGTAGATGGCCCTGGAACAACCCGGAGGAGGAGGGAGCCTGATTCCTTCCTCGATTCTCTTGAATGCCTGCAATATGGTACACCACCACCACCATGTGACAGGCTAGCAACAATATACAGACTGACACAGACACAGGACCACATGCTGTATGTACTGTACACACACACATACATTCTCATGTACGTAGATAAGACTTCAATCATAGTACAGTGACACCTCTCTAATCCGACACTCAATGGGACCTGAGAATAATGTTGGATTAGGAGGTTGTTGGATTATGGAGTGCCTCTTACCATACTTATGCATGGCGACTGTACCTCATATTATAATGGTCGGATTAGAAAGAATGTTGGATTATAGAGGTGTCGGATCAGCGAGGTTTCACTGTACACACACTGACCTAGCTGTTTAGTGAAAGCAATTACTTCAAATTTACACATACTTCTTATCAGAAGTACATACTTGCTGTGGATGCAATTCTGATAGTTTCATGGCCAAGTGCCAAGCGAAGTAACTGTCATACCAAATTTGACCAATATCGGCCCCATGGGGTCTAACATATTATGTTCATAAGTTTGTAGCAGTGTCAATATAGGGTGAATACATCATCCAGGGCGTGTATGTATACATACTAAGCAGGTCACAGTGTGTATACAACCACAGACATATCGACTGACAGACTAATAGATACACAGACAGACTGAACACCCAAACACACAATGAGCTGGACAGTGTGAATAATTCACTTACCATATACAATACAACATGCTGACTAAGCATCAAAATACTGTATGCACTATACTGTACATACATCCAGCACTACTGGTTAGTATGTACATACATACGTATGTACGTTCTATACACACGTACATACTCCTGATTAATACATAATATTACACACATGCACACACTTCCGGCTAGTACATACGTACGTACATGCATATGTACTTCTAATCAGTAATGTACTGTACGTAGGTACATATGTATACATGTACACTAATCTGTTGGCAAGGTGTACTATACTACCACCGATATTGATTATTGTACATAAAGATTTCTGAGAAGCAGTAAAGGTCCAAGGGAAATTTACCTAACCCAATGACTTTCCATGCCCCATGCTACCTACCTACCTACCTAGCTAGCTGCCTACACATGTAATATGCATACACTGTACCTACGTAGCTATGTACGTATATATGGCACACATGTACACACTCTGTATCATCCACACATGTACACACTTACAGTACCACGAACGCATGTACATTCACAGCACACGGCAGACTCACATCAGGATTGGACAAAGTGGCAAAAGGCTTCTTTCCTAAGCTCCATATCTCGAACAGAACAACACCAAAACTCCAGACATCACTCTTGGTGGAGAATTTCCTGTAGTGCAAAGCCTGCGGAAAGAGAAGTGAGGGTGTATGGGGATGTATGTACAACAGAGGGAGGTGTACAACGGAGGGAGGTGTACA
>OZ026556.1:3992500-4010000 GCA_964020155.1 Chondrilla cf. caribensis | reverse complement strand
ACAGACATGCGTAGATACTTATCTAATCTCAACTTGGTTCACACAGAGTGTGGATTGATTTCAAACAATTGATAAGTCTATGAATTTTAATCACACCTTATCTCCCCCTGGGCATAGAAGATGAAGGGGACGTGTTTACACACACATGTTGTACAAAAATGCAAGCCAATGGTGTACACAGAGAACAACTGCACTGCGTTGTGGGAAAATTAACATCACCACTATCTACTACTGTGGAAAATATCTACTACTGTGGAATATTAACATCACCAATATCTACTACTGTGGAAAATATCTACTACTGTGGAAAATATCTACTACTGTGGAAAATTAACATCGCCAATATCTACTACTGTGGAAAATATCTACTACTGTGGAAAATATCTACTACTGTGGAAAATTAACATCGCCAATATCTACTACTGTGGAAAATATCTACTACTGTGGAAAATTAACATCGCCAATATACGTATACTACTGTGGAAAATTAACATTGCCAATATCTACTACTGTGGAAAATTAACATCGCCAATATCTACTATTGTGGTCAGTACATATTTTAACATTTCTCCACATTTCCAACTACACTGCACTGAAATAGCATAAACAGTGTTAATTTCAAGCAAGCATTCGTAGGTACCATTGTGTGTGCAGAATGAGTACAAACGTACTTTATCGACTGTGGGTGTATTTCGAGGTACTTGGATTCTTGAAGTCTAGCATAAATCTCAGTCTCGTTGTCACTGGGTTGCCAGTACTGGCTGTCATTGTCACTTCTACCACTCATGAGGGTGGCGTAGGGGGGTTCCCCGTGGTGCCCCCCCTCTGTCCTGTGGTTGTAATGCAGCTCAACACTGGACCTCAAGGGATGTCCGTGTATCAAGGGGACGGCATAGGGGGGGACTGGAGTTGAAGACTGGAAGGAGAGGAAATGGGACCTCTACTGACATATTAATGCACATATGTACGTATGTGAAAATAAACACCACAATACATACATAGATACAAACATACATGCACAGACAAATACATAGTTATGTATGTGCATATGTATTAATGCACACACATAGTATATATATACTGTATATACAATCAGACACAAACATACATATGGGATACACGTATACACACAAAACACACACACACATGCACACACACACACACACACACACACACACACACACACACACACACACACACACACACACACACACACACACACACACACACACACACACACACACACACACACACACACACACACACACACACACACACACACACACACACACACACACACACACACAATATGTACAGACATACAGTACATACATACATACCTACATATGTATGTACACACAAGAACCCACTAGACTATCACATTGGCATACCACTCGTGGGAACATACACCCAGACCATAACAGGTATAAATAACTGAAGATGATTCACAATATGTAATTATCCAACAAATAGGGCATGCATCACATCATCCATGTTCAATGCCTATCTTCTCTTATGGGATCATGTGTCTACAAACAATGTACACATATTTACATAGCAGGACCAGAGGAAGTACAGTATAACCAAATATGGCATTGATAGGCAGAATCTTGAGACAATTGTCCACAACAACAGATCAGCAAGCATGACTCATTATTGGGCTGGTCACTTAATAAGGAAATTCTCCTGTAATAGGTTACTAATCAAGCATAAACCACACATGCATGCACACACACACACACACACACACACACGTACACACACACACACACACACACCGTACACACACACACACACACACACACACACACACACACACACGTACACACACGTACACACACACACACACACACACACACACACACACACGCACACACGCACGCACCTCATGTGTGGGAGATGGTCCATCCAGTATGGCATAAGGCTATAAATGAAAAAGGCATTGTTATTTGCAATACAAATGTCTGTTCCTACGTACGTAGTAATAACACATATACAGTTTATTCAGCAATGCTCACCCTTTTCACTTCATCATCTCTAACTACTGTGCCATTCTGTACATTATGTCCATTTGTGCCATTCTGTAATTTCCTACTGAAGCTAGGCTGCAGAGTAGTGGAGAAACAGAGCAGCAGTGTCTATATATCTAGTGTCACTCATCACTGACGACATGATTAGAGGGAAAATGTGTACATGAAGCTAGTGCAACTGCCCAACACTAGTCCAAGTACCCAGCACTAGTCAAAACCCTGATCAGTTTCCAGTGATCATGGAGAGGAGAACAGATTTCAGTGTTGGGTACTGATTGCTGCTGTTGGAGGACAGAAAACAGAACTTTAACAATAGCCAAAAGTCTAGGGGTTTTGGAAAGGCTGCAGACCAGGTCTGTCTAGCTGAATTGTACATGTACGTATACACACTCACATGTGTACCTACTGTATGTAGGTACGTATGTATACTCTATGGCATGTACATATAATATCATAATTATACGTATGTATGTATAATAGAGACTAGCCACTTACCCTGTACATGGGATTGGGGACAGGGCTGCTGTCGAACTCGTAGTGCTGTGACAAGGACAGTGTCTCCCTTGGATCAACTGGTGCGTAAACTGGTTCTTTGGTGTGATTCATCGAGTTCTTCTGCTCCGGAGCACGGATGGTGGCATACTGGTCATCATTCACATGTGTTCCTCGGTCTGTGGTATCTAGGTACGACCACAGACACACATGAGCAGGTAGAGTATAACTACTACGTATGTACAAGATATGTGGATATCAAATGACACAGTGAAAGCTAACAAGGTGATACTGTCAAATACCATAAGTGTAGTAGGGTAATGTTCTGGATACAATGTACGTACACACACACACACACACACACACACACACACACACATACACACACACACACACACACACACACACTCACACACACACACACACAACTCACTCATGTCATAAAGACCTCTGTCTTTCTTCACCTTCCAAACGACAACCACCACAACCACAGCTACAATGGCAATGATGATGCCAACCACAACCAGTGACACTATGACCCCCGCTGCTATTCCACCAGCTGAGCTATCGGTATCTCCCGGGTTGGGGGATGCGGAAGTTACATCTGTGGGGAGTGTGGGAGGGGCCACACACGGAGGGAAAAGCCACGGCTCACATGAAAGTGGAGCACGGGAAATACCCGTATCCTGCGAATCTGCAATAGATGAAAACAACACAACATATCAATTACATACTGATGTGATCCGTTCTGTTCAAATTTGGAATGGAGCTTGTAAAGTTCACTCAACACATCAAATATATCATGGTTACTTCCAGGAAATTGACAAGGGGCAAAAAGCACCATTGTGGATGAAACAGGTATACACACAAATGACACAAGTAAAAATGATGCTGTAGAAATTTTCAAAGCTGTGTGTGTGTGTGTGTGTGTGTGTGTGTGTGTGTGTGTTGTGTGTGTGTGTGTGAGAGTCTTTGCATGTGTGGGGACACACAGCTAGCTCCTTCCAACCCTTTCAGAACCTCTTCATATGAGATTGATAGTATTCTAAAAGATTGTATGCATTGGCTATGTAGAATTAGACCTACAAGTCAAACCTGTACATTTGTACGTACGTACAATTACTTATGAATTCAAAAAACTTCATTTCATGTCCAATACATCATACAGAGTGAAGGGCATACATCCAAGTACATAGTGGTTTGCGCTTTATCAACTAAACTAGTAAGTTGCATGTTGAAGATTCATTCTTCTAACAGTCAACTGGTATGTGGAGATGAGATCAGAGGTACGTTATCCCTCTGTACATATGCACATGACATACGTACACCAGTTGTTTGGCTGTTGGCTACAGTTGGAGGTTTTGAATGCATGCATCTTGCCTTTCAAACGGTGAGCATGTGATGGTCACTCCAACCAATCAAAATGCATGCAAAAACACCACAGTAGGTTAATTGGCTAATGTGACAGTCACATGACCAACAGTTAACACAATGGAAATGGCAAGATCCTTCCAAAACCCAGTACACCTACTAGTGATGGGCGTGGTCAGTAGATCCTGTGTCTACATGAGACAGAGGATGCATGAGAACCTTGGTGATGACAGCAAGCCAAGTTATGAGGTGTTTGGGAACACAGAAGCCATCTCTCTTTGGATGACTGTTATGTGCAGTGATGTCGCCATGGAAACAACCTGCAGTATTTCTTCCTGTTGCATCCACACCATATAAGGAAATCAACTGTACCTTCTAACTCCACCCAACCCTAGAAATGCCCAGTTCTCACCAGAAGTGTACTGCATCTTCCCACCCAGTGTGCATGTAGCTATTTCCTGGTGAATGTTTTCATTGTAATGAGATACGTGTGACCATCAATGATATTGTATACTGTACTTAAAATATGATAATTTCCATTGCCATGTGAACACACAACTAGGGAGGGATTTTATGTGTAGACTTTGAGGCATGTGAATGTATGCATTGTGCAATCATGGCAGGAAATTGTGCAACCACTTGACCGGTTGAAGACAAACAAGTCATCGACAGACAGTGTCCGCATAGACACTGAATCCATGCATTTCACAGCAACACGACATTGTGATAAAGCACCAACAGATGTCTGCCAGCCAGGTCTGCGTACAGTGTGCATGAGAATAGAGATTCTTGGAAGACAAGAGGGACCTCACCCAAAATACCATGGAACTTTCTACTCCCAAATATCAATACTAGAATTTGAACACAAGCAAGGCTGGGCACTTTAGGACTCAGTACAGAGAAAATAGTCCAAAATTGGGAGATAGTGCTACTAGCTCTGTCCATCCAGCAAAACCCTTCCTTACATCTTTTGAATATAAGCAGAAACCCTTCTTACTCAGCTATGATGTGTACGTTTCTTAGTTTAGTACTTTATGTGGTGAAGTGTACTTTAAAAGTTTACGCAGACCTCGGCGACTACTAGTATAGACAGGTTTTGTTCATTTTCTCTGAATAATGTGTAAAGGCACCAGAGATTGCCACCTATTCCTCCACATTCCAGAAGAGATAATTATTTCTACAGCTTGAACATCAGTCTGAACTACGAGTGGATCTAGTTATACTGCCACACTGCCCCACAGAGGCAAATATCACAGATTCCATGGGAGGTATTGCTGATAAGATTGCTAAATTCCAGCAATCATCACATCATAGGTGGATACAATCGCAGGTATGCTCAGTTTATTGGTGAATGCATACCATCCAATGTCACAAGCAGAGCAGCAAATTGTCTGGGGACCCTTCATCGCTACATTTAGTGCTGCATTTTCAAAATCCTTGCACATACGTATGAGCATCTTTGTCGAACCTCTTGGGATGGAGGTTTGAGTTCACTCGGAACTGCTTGGCAATGAATAGTAGTGATAAATAAAATCTTAGCGACTGCCCTCCATTTTGTCTCGAAAGTTGAATTTCCCACACATCTAGGGTTAGGGTTAGGGTTTTAGGAATTACTTCACGAGCAATGTGGCATTGCTGCTGGGTGATTTCGGTGTCTATTTTTAACTTTTTCCTCCCCTGAATACTGCTATCACACACATCATCATGTAGGCCACTACAAGTGCGACTAACCATGAAGTAAGTCAACATGAACCACGCACTAACCAGTGATGCAAACAAACACACTAAAGATAGGGGTACAGAGGATGAAGTGTTGGTCTGGTTTGTCTATTTGGTTTGTGACCTACAGGAACAAGAATTGGTGCTTCTAGGTCTTATCTGGGATTTGACAAGGGAAGAAATTTACTTCATCATTGTGCTTTTATGTAATCACTCCACAATCTCATCCATATGCACGTATGGTCATTCCATTCCACTGTTGTGTAGACATACACACAATGTCATGTAAGGACACATGCGCACGACAATTAAACACACATACACAAAATTAACCAGATTGAATGTAACATTTCTCATACCTAAGCTGATTTCAAATCTCGGGATGAACTTCGTGGAGAGGTTAAATACCTCCTCGAAGCAGGTCTCCAGGGTGCAAAAGGGGGTGCTTATTTCTGTTATCAGGTGGGTCGTCCCTATATCGCTCGGGCCTTCGTAAGCTTCCGCCAGCAACGCGTGCACCGACTCTTGCGGTGTGTAGACACCAACGATGTCTCCTTCTTGCACGTACACAGGATCGTCAGGATCCAGTATCGCCACCATCTCTTCTTCTCTCGAATTCCTTCTAATACGTCTCCCTCTAACAGTTGACAAAGAAGCAACCAAGCGGAAAAGGTCAGGGGAGAGAGGTCTCCATACTTGAAATAGAGCGGGGTCGGTATTGAGATTAAAGTACCATCCGAGCCCCCTCCAAGAGCGTATCCTCCCGCTGCACGCGAACGGGACGTCGAAGAGGGTCAGGGAGCCACGAAACACGGAGGGCAGCGAATTGAAACTCGTGTCCAAAGTCTCGAATAAGTTATTCACGCAAACCTGTCCATCTACAGATATACAAAGAGATATCCACCTCAACGTGGAGGAAGACACGGCACGAATGAAACTGAAGCACTAAAATAAACTTACGTCTCTGTTCGACCAGGGTGGATAGCATTAGAAAGATAATTATAGTGTGCCAAGGTACCATGGCTCTGCTAGCACTCAAGCGGGTGACTCGTAGCGCGCACCTTACAAAACTAAAGCAAACAATAGGGTCACTGAACAACCCACCCAGAAGCATGGACTTAAGAATGTACTACGTCACGTGAACTGCACGTGGTTCACTTCCTTTGATGATAACGAGTTCGAGTGACCAAGACACCATGGGTGTACCACCTGACCAAAGACATACCACCTGCACCCTATATATACCACCTGCACCGTAGACATACCACCTCTGCACCATACCATCTACTTACAACTATCAGTTTGTACATATATCTTGACTTCAATAATAATGTGGTGTCATCCACCATATTATATATTAACCAATACTAGTACTGTTATGTGACATGGTAAACACCTCAGTATTATGGTATAATAATTATTGTACTTCATGAACATAATAATATTATTATATTTGCAATACTGTATTGTACAGGATTAATTGCATAACATATCAATACAAAATCAAATTCACAAAACAATTACTTGTTCAATTGCAATATTCAATAACAATCATTTGCATAGAAATCGTTAATTTTGTTATAAAGTCTCAACGTATAAACTGTGACTCAAACATAATATTGTAATACATGTACTGTTCCAAAATATTATAAAACAATTGAGACATCATTATAATAAATAATGTAACCGCTGAAAATAATGAAAATACTAAATTCATTACATTGGCTTAAACTTGCATGTATGCATTAAGTATTGATCTTTCGACAGTAACATAGCACTGGGTGTGAGACCATCCATTGTACCATGTATTGTATTCATGACTGGCCAATGTCATTGAAACTAGTGAATATATTTCTCCTGTATGTCGAGGTAAAGCTTTTCCCCTGCACTGAGTTGAGCACCGAGAGTGAAGCTCTCTTCTGACGCGCTGACCATCCCCATATCCAGGAGGGCTCTCTCACCGAAAGTGAATCGATATATGATGTCGGCAAATGACAGTCTTTCTGCTGGAACTGGATGCCTGGAGGACACACATTACAAGGAACTGAACAAATGCTTGCAGTTATGAAGTGTGTGTGTGTGTGTGTGTGTGTGTGTGTGTGTGTGTGTGTGTGTGTGTGTGTGTGTGTGTGTGTGTGTGTGTGTGTGTGTGTGTGTGTGTGTGTGTGTGTGTGTGTGTGTGTGTGTGTGTGTGTGTGTGTGTGTGGTGTACATGCTTCTGTGTATGCAGTTGTATGGCGTGTATGTGTATGTATGTACAGGTAGTGTGTGTTGTACTGTCCACACAGACATTCACACACCCACCAGCATTCCATCATCAAATGATAAATCGGTCTAGGGCAGCCAGGAGGAGGGTGGAGTCGTTCCCCACTTTTTAGCCTTCTCAAACACTCCGGAGGTGCCATCCAGCGGAATGGTTTCTCTCCCATACTCCATATCTCAAACAGTAAGACACCATAGCTCCACACATCACTGGACAGAGAGTACTGGCGGAATTCAATTGCCTGTGTGACACCGGGAAAAAAAATCACATGGAGGACCAGTGGTTAACAGTCAACTGAGTTTGTTGATTAGCCTATACATGCACTACATGGTATACATGTAGACTATAATGACAGTAAGTGTGTACATGGTAGGGAGACCAAGAGTTCAGAAATGACTAGTATTGACTAACAGAATACACAATACACCAAACACTGTTGTGCTGTTGTCTGTAATCAGGTCACATTGTGTGTAGCACGTACGTATGTAGTTGTATAGTGCGTATCAGAGGGGATTGTCCACCTTACAATATGTACACCACGCAGAATGAATACCACTGTGTGTGTGTGTGTGTGCGTGCGTGCGTGTGTGTGTGTGTGTGCACGTGTAATGTATGTACATGTTCACCCATAGCCACACATACGTAAATGGCATTACACTGAACAGAATGGTTCGTACATCAGATCATTAGTAGCTAAATATCAGAATACTAAAATACTCGTGAAATGATAAAGGAAACCATCTCGTACCTCGATTGCTGTCCACTTTATGGGAATCTGTCCACCTTTCGACAGGTAAAACTCTTCATCAACTAGATCTCTTGACAAACCAAAATCTCCAATCTAAAAGAAATTATTCGTATATGAACACCACACCATGCAGCAATGGAGTAAGTGAATAACAGAATAAATACAGCACTAATCACTTGACAGCACGAATGCATGCTCTGGATACCATATGAGGATAACACATGCCACAGTAATGCCATGCATACATACATACAGTATAAAGACGTATGGATAGAGTAGATAGAAGGGAGAGAGAGAAAGGGGGAGGAATAGGGGAGGAAAGAGGAGAAATGGAGAAAGGAGAGATGAAGAGGGAGAGGGAAGGAGAAAGAGAGATGGAGGAGATGGAGATGGAGAGCAATCACACATGTATAGCCTAACACATACGGTCCTACTGAAAATTGTACAGTACATACATCTTCACTGACCTTACAAACGTCTTCATTTGCCATTAGTATGTTCCTTGCCGCCAGGTCTCTGTGAATGAAGTTCTTACTAGCAAGATACTGCATCCCCTCTGCCACTTGGCGGGCATAAGACAGAAACTTCCTCTGTAAATTCTCCTGGGGTGGCCTCACTGTCCTATCATAAGATCAAGGACACCACATCACAGACAGTACGATGCAGCTCATGCATACAGAGCACATACAATATCATTTGGGAAGGTACATATGTACAGCACCACCGGTTCAATGCATGTACGTACACATGGACCAGCCAAACAGAAAACCAAGTAATTGCAATGCTCCGTTGACTGGCGTTTATATAATGGTGAAAACTCATAACTGTCCGTTTGTAACACCTTTATTGTGCACTTGTCATGAGATGCAATGATGTGCTCTCCTTGTGATTTCAACGGAAACACCAACAAAGGTATCAGCTGGCAGGTTTGAAAGCATGAAAAATGAAGACAAGAGCAACTGATAGGCTCACATGTTGCCAACAGGAATGGATTGAATTCACAACACCCACTCGTGTCAGTATACAGTATGTACATATGTCTTGGCCACCATACATATATATATATATATATATATATAGATAGATAGATAGATAGATAGATAGATAGATAGATAGATAGCAATTGTAACCTTGTCAGTACAAGCTGCATGCATTTGGAAGGAATCATATGTCCCTGAACATTTGTTATTATAATGGCTCAGTGAACAGCTAATGAGGTTAACTGCATTTGTGTGTATGCCCAGGTTATTTGTAAGTGCTACAATTCCCCCTACAATTTCCCCCTACGTTGCACAACACGCACACCACATCAGCAAGCTGAGAGAGGAATGGTTGGAATGATCTCATACTCAACAGGACATGATCACAGGAGTTGACCCACAAAAGGTGAAGGTTAGCAGTCTAGCAAGAGAAGTTGGGGAAGTGTGTACCACTGAAAGTAGGTCAACAGCCAAACAATCACCTCTACCCAATAGTCCTCCATTTGACCTATCACTAATATTCACAACACATATGCAGTACATACACATGTACATGGCAGATGTTTGATGTTGAGCACTTGCAGTTGAACGAAATTTCACTGTACTTGTACACGTACGGCTACATGTACTTGTACACATACGGCTACATGTACTTGTACACATACAACTACATTCATCACATGCACACACGTACACGTACACGTACTTCAACTTCAAATCAAGCAGATACTGTCTCAGATCTCCCAGTGGAAGCAGCTCCAACACAATCATAGGCTGGAAAAAGAAGAGATACTATGTAAGGAAGGTATTGT
Source organism: Chondrilla cf. caribensis (assembly GCA_964020155.1). Classification (NCBI taxonomy): domain Eukaryota; kingdom Metazoa; phylum Porifera; class Demospongiae; order Chondrillida; family Chondrillidae; genus Chondrilla; species Chondrilla cf. caribensis. The sequence continues at coordinate 3,999,585 of OZ026556.1, read as the reverse complement.
ATTCATGTGTGATGTTACATGTGGAGGATATGGGTAAATTGGTAGATAAATGCCAGCAGTTTTTCACTGTACCAAGATCACTGTAAAATATACTCAATATAACCATGCATACATACCAATATACCACATATATCATATACCAATATGTGTGTTAGTGTGCGTGTGTGTGTGTGTGTGTGTGTGTGTGTGTGTGTGTGTGTGTATGTGTGTAAATGTGCATCCATTTATGTTTGTGCGTGTTTCTACAAAATAGGACATATGTACATCTACAATACGTTTTGTGCATACACAGTAAACAAACATGTTGCTATTCCAGTACAAAACATGACATATAAGAACTTTACTATACCTAATGGGGGCTACCTTCAATTATCATTTATTGAAATTAATGAAATTGTCTCAATTAATATCGAGTACCTTTAAGGAAACCCAATGTGTTTTAGAAGACGTACAATCGTGTACCTAAAAGACATGTAGAAGCCAACCTATCGTCCGACTGTGGTCAAACACATGATCAAATAATAACAGTTACTGTGAGTAGTGAAGGCTTCTTCTGGTTGATAACAAGGACCCCAGCAATTGATAATATAGCCACCTTTAAACCATCACCCAATATACATGTGCACTCTTTACGTACAGCACATACAGGCATAAATGTCTGTGTTGACACATTCACGTACATGTACGTATGTAGGAGCATGTACATAACATGTAGGCACATGTACCTTTGCATGAACCTATGTGAATACAACAGCAACATGCAAAATATACAAAGCATAGGTACTTGTATACAAGTCCAGTACACACAAGTGAAATTGTCTTCACACACACACACACACACACACACACACACACACACACACACACACACACACACGTACACACACACACACGCACACACACACACACACATACACACACACACACACACACACACACACACACACACACGCACGCACGCACGCACACACACACACACACACACACACACTCACAGATGTGTCTTCCAGGACTACACCATAGAGCTTCACTATTTGTGGGTGATTGAACTGTCCAATGATATCAGCCTCCTGGAGGAACTTGACTTTGTCATCAAGGGAGAATCCTTCGTGGAGTTTCTTTATAGCACACTTGATGATACCTGAAGTTGTATTGAGCTGCCCACAGTGGACGGTCCCGAACTCCCCATTACCTATCTCGCCTTGAGATCTACGTAGGCATGGAGATGTGTACATGAGGTGAGCAGACGGCAAGCAAACGGTACATGCATGCTGTACCATGTATGTCACTGGGCACCTCGAGAAGTAGCCACAAGGTTGAAGGTTACCCTAGTACACATTTGAAACATCTAACATCTCCTGGACATGATGGAGGCTGGATGTAGTATTGTGTACAGGATCAACAAACCCACTGTGTACAGTACACTCACATAAAGTATGTACAGTTGACTCCACTTATAACAAACTCGCTTACAAAGAATTTCGCTTTATAATGAAACACCTTCAAGAAACACGTTCTGGACAATAGAAAACCTTCTGCTTATAGCGTATCAGTTTCTGTTACAACGAACCACAACCATGAGATGTTACAATCGAGTCACCTATAAACCTGATGAAGGAACTGAATATCGATGATTGGGAAACTTCAGAGGGTTCAGAAACGCCCTACATGTCCGTAGCGTGTCATAAAAATGGTGCCTTTCAAGTACGGGGATAGTACGGTTTTGTTCGAATTCTAGAAGAAAGGCCTAAAACGAAATGCCAACCCCCTTAGTATACTTCACGGGTGCCACTGAGAAGGATTGGGGAGTTTAACGTCGATCGCATGCGAACTGAAGGAGGAAAAAATTAAAAATTAATAGCAACTGATTGAAACAACATAATAACTAAAGTACCTCTGGAACTTTAGGGGATACGGACACCTTTGTCTAATTGATACTTCGGGCTTCACCCTTGGTATCAATTAGGCAAAGGTGTCTGTATATCCGCTACAGCTTCTCCAGAGGTACTTTAGCTATTACATGTGCATACTTACATATAGTACACTACTACTGACAACATATATTGGTTAATATTGTCAATTTTGCTGAAATGCCTAATACTACAATGAGTCTGTGTGAGAAACTGGTCTGGGTTGATCCCAATGAGGCTGATGAACACAACACAACACTACCATAGACTGTACTATCACTGTCACAAACACTACAGAGGGCACTCCTGTTACACCATCACACATACAACAGAGGGCACTCCTGTCACACCATCACACATACAACAAAGGGTACTCCTGTCACACCGTCAGACATGACTTAACACGGAAAGCAAGAGTTCATTCCGTTTCAGTTGCACATTGTTTATTGATGGAGTACACGTCACCTCTCACACGCTACACAAGCAGTCAAAGGAACAGACTAAGACATCGTGGCGCCAACAAATCTGTCCCTCCACAACTGACATGGACATATGTATAGCATATATTGTGCACCCATGGAAGGTACCAATGGTACAGGTCCCATTCACATTACAGTGAATTTTCATTAATCCGCCAACACGTGATCCACAAAATCTTTTAATCTGTCACAATTTCCCAGTACCAATATAATGTACGTACAAGCACCAATGAATATCCAAGTTTATCTGCCAAACGTGTTTATCCGCCATATTCTTTGAAAATGAATTATGGCAGATTAATGAGTATTCACTGTACCGTACCATAGAACACACTGCTGCTACTTGTATCCAAGGAAAAACTGTGCATACACAAGCCATGTAAGCACAGGTCAGTGATACAGTACAGGTCACCAGACAGGTTTCATTGTTAGGATTAATCGAGTGAGAACAAGGAAATCAGTAAACACATCTCTATTACATATAATATGTCATGCTGGACTATGCGCATATACAGTATAGATTGTCTATCATCCACTACAGCAGAATACAACTATTACATACTGCGTACATGTTGTACAGCATTCACATTTGATAAACAGTACGTATATGAACACAAATGTACCATGTACATACCTAACAGCTTTCTTTGATATTATGTTGTACTTTTTAGTTAAAAACGAAGCAAAAAGTGCCTTTTCTGAGGAAGGAGGTTTGCAGAATACCTGATCCGTCACTTCTGTGTAATCCAGGGACACTTGAACCTGGAGAAGCAAACGCTGGAAGTGTTCTGTGTGTTTGTGCGTGTGTGTGTATGTGTATGTACGTGCGTGCGTGTGTGTGTGTGTGTGTGTGAGAGCTGTGTCAGCGGGTTCTCTTACATCACCACTCCACTGAAAAGATTGCAAGGAAGAAAAGGTCTTGTCTGAAGGGTGAGTAGTGACTTCATCCTTGAAATGAACAAACGAAACATTTTTTCATATAAACTTACATACAGTGTGTACACATACACAGTGTTTAATGTATGTATGTACATAAATTGTAAATACAGTACAATTTTGTAGCTGAAAAAGACAGAATTCTCTACAAGTGTGACACCAACAGCAGTTTGCAGTTGAAGACAGAGAATGAGACAGTTGGGAGGCAGGTTATGACGTCACATTCACATTGTACCCCCACAGAAAAAAGGGGACAGACGTAAAATAGCGCCCAATCTGACATCACATCAAAATATGTCAAATATCAGTTTATATGGTGGCAAATATGAAGTGCATACGTATATAAAGTGTATATGTGCTACATTGTGGCAATTTTTGCTTACATAGGGACAATTATTTCCAAAGCACATTTTATGCAAGACTGCCCATTTGGTCAACTCAACATACACAGTAAGCAACCAGACAGAGGCTACAGATGGACTGTCAAATGTGCCACATTTAGGGCTAGGGGGATCTGGCAATGTCCCAGCAGTGCACACACACTGCAACAGATAAAGGGAGAGCGCCAGATGTTCTTACAAACTAACAGCAGTGTTAACAGCAAATAGAGCAGGAGTTCATGAAATATATGGTATCTGCCCTATGGTGTGGTAGTTTTTCAATACAAATACAAATTTTAGATACAAACATGGTAGTTTTTCACACCAGATTTGGTAGTGTTCGCACCAAATATGGTTACAACAATGGCAGATACTCTTAACTCCCATGAGAGCTCTATGAAGAGACGCAAGCAATACAAGATACAAACTCACATCAGAATCACTATCTGCTGCTATCCGGCTCATATCAGATGCTCTTGCATACGCATATATCCCTGTATCAACTCTGGTTGTGTGTGTCTGCAGGGTAGTGGTGGAATGGAGGGAAAGTATGACCTTGAAACATGGTAGACAAGTTGTAATGGTCCCTCCCCCAATGTACACACACATACAAACATACACACACACACACACATACGCACCAGCACCCAAACACACACACACACACGCACGCATGCACGCACACACACACACATCAGCCCACACACACACACACACACACACACACACACACACACACACACACACACACACACACACACACACACAGGAGCATCTAAGTAGATTCAAAATTAGTAACAAGGTTCCAACTGGTCAATATGTCCCAAATTGTATTGATACAGTAAATGAATTATTACACTACACCTGTTTCCCACTATTGTCCCAACCACTTGTACTGAGATTAGCACCTATTCATGTACAGGCATGAGCTAAGAACTGTATACATACATGACTTCCAGAACAATAGGAACTTGCAACATTATAATAATAGGACAAACAATGAGGGGATCCCACAACTAGGATACAAGACTACACAGACACCTGAGTTATACCATAGTCACGGCAACATGCATTGTAGCACAATAAGTATTGATTTATACTCTCATTCAGAAACATATCAGTGCATAATAGGTTGTGTTGTGAGAATAATGGGTTCTAGGAAGATTTTCAAATAAACTAATGGAAAATGTGAAATAATTGGGTCAAGCCTATTCATCAGCAGGAAATTCCCATACATACATCAAACTAATAAAATCTCCCCAGACGCACATGCCTTGTACAGACACGTTCAAGCAAAACAATCTTCCAATACATACGTATGTATGTATGTAAATAGTATCTGCACACACATGTAACTCACACAATGATCCACCCCCACATCTATGTACATGTAACAAGCAGTCTCCCATATAAGTATGTACGTATGCAGACCATGGGTACACAACTATGAACAGCAGAGTTAGGTATGTGCATCTCACGCCTTGCATGGCTGTGTATTCAACACTGGAGATAGCATACATCGATTGAGGCCCACTTTAGAACAAACATCTCGTCACAATAAGCGAGTACACAAGAAGAGGAAGCAAATTCAAGACAGGCAGCTTAGAACAATGGTGTCTGAAGGCCCCCTTGAGGCTGAATAGCGCATTAACGTGGCGTGGATTTCATTGTTGTATTGAAACTGCTGATGAAACCAGCACCAGATCCACTGTACACAGAGCACACCGTATGAATACAATTTGATACAACATACACAACACATTGTATCAGTATAGCGCAATATACAGTGACACCTCTATTAAAAGACTCTCCCAATAAAGGACACCATAGAAATTACCTCCCTACAAAGGACACTGTAAGGCACCAAAAATAGAATTTCCTATAGTGCTAATACATTTTTCACCTCTGAAGAGTGGACAGCCTCTCTACAGTGGACAAATTACCAGGTCCCAATTTGTCCTTTATAGAGAGGTCCACTGTATAAGCACAGCGCAAAATGGTAGAAAATTGTATCGATCAGAGCTTTGAAAGTATATACTTGCACTGCTACTTAATTCTATTGGAAAAGCCATCAGTGGACATGAAATATCGTACAAGTGTAGCCATAACACAGACAGGTGACAAGACACAACAGGGTAGCAACAGGGTAGCAACAACTAGAACTTGTGTTCGCATTATGTGGAATTCAGTGCGGTGTGAACTATGACTCTGAGATAGGGGGACAGATAACTCAGAGGTGGCATGAAGGAAGGAGAGAGTATGCTGTGCAGGCAGCCAGTGCTAGAGGTCATAAGGGCAGGAAGTCTCCAGGACATAGCTCTCACCAAAAGAGGAAAGTCTGCTCCAGTGGAATTCAATCAGGGTTAAGTGTGTGTGCTTGCTGCATGTCATTGCTGAACTTGCTGGTAATCGAGGATGTACCTGGTACTGTGAAAAATGTATGTCGACAGAATTTCGCTGGGAAGATTCTAGTTTCCTACACACACACACACACACACACACACACAACACTCTCTCACAGTAACACCAATGTATGAGCTAACAATACCACGAATTACATCATAATTTGATTAAACAAGACGTACTGGTTCATTCCGGTCCTTCCCAACTGTTCCCGCATAAGAATACCCGTCACTCTTGGACAGATCCGGGTCGGGAGACGGTCCAGAGAACGTAGTTCCTTCTCGATTGTGACCCACATTGTAGCTCTGTAAGGAGGAAAGAAGGACGGTGAAGAAACGGCACAACAGGTAAAGAGAACACGTCGGGAGAGTTACAGGTCAAAATTGATAGACACGAAAAGGGATACAAGAAGCAGCGGTTCTTAACAGAGCTGCTCGTAATAACGTGGCTTGCACACGGACGAATCAGCCACAGATACACGCTAAACTGTGGATAGGCGCCATAAACGGTACCAAGATCGACGTACGGGTGGTCTGTTCTCTATGGGACCGATGATAGGACTCGGAACTGGTTTGCCAGCATTTTTGACTTTCTTGATTCCGCATCTTCTTCCAAATAGGCAGAACACTTTCCCTTTTTCATTCCTTCCCTCCATATTGTGTGGTCTCCTGCGAACTCGAACCGATCGACGTATTATTATACCCCGTGGCACCATGGGCGGGGCGTAACGCAAGGATTACGTATGAATACTTAATTGAACCCAACCAGTTGTTGTTGATCTCTCGTGAAAAGACCGCCGTCATGAAAGGGCAAGGGTCAAACTACATTAGTATAAAGCAAATGTGGCCTTCCTACATCAAAGGAGTCCTGAAAGTGCATTTATAAGTGAACAAATAGAACCAATTAACTAATGTACTTCGGTTCAACATACAAACTCCTTAATCTGCCATAGTTCACAAGAACGAATTGTGGTGGAT
>OZ026556.1:3940000-3987500 GCA_964020155.1 Chondrilla cf. caribensis | reverse complement strand
TGTACGTACATACATACACATACAAGTCATACATACATACAATTGAATACACGCATACATCCTCAGCACACATGGATTGCACATATACATACACACAGTACACATAGTATTGCCCTGTAAACAATCAGGTGAATACACGTGTGCACTTGAATGCACTGTACATAGACACCAAAAACTGCTAATTCGTGTACAATCGCGCACACATGAGCACTATGCCTATGAATGTATTGTACATATGTATGTGCAGATGCACACAGACCACACCTCACTAAGAATAACCTTACAAGTGTCCTCGTCGGCCATTAGTATGTTCCTGGCCGCCAGGTCTCTGTGTATGAACTTCTTGTTCCCCAGGTAGTTCATCCCCGCTGATATCTGCTGCGCAAACCCTAGAAATTTCCTCTGAAGCACTTCTTGTGGCAGTGGTTGTCTTCTGCATGAAAGTGCACACAGATATATGTATGCATGTGTAACTTTCACATGTATGTATGTGTGAAGGTATGGGTATTACGGATATATCTACTGTATACAGGCGTGTATAGGGACAAATACAATACATAACCATATTAACATGCATAAACACACACACACACACACACACACACACACACACACACACTACATTCATATCAATCCACTAAATTAATACCATTAAGCACACATGCTGCAAAGTGCAAATGACATACAATGCCTAGCGCCTTACTTGGGTGACACTAATTACTCCCATACTGCAGCCAATTTAGGCTTGTTCCTAGTAACAATGCATACAAGGGAAGTTGGGGACATGTCAGTTTATAAAATAACAGACAAATAGAAGGCAGGAAGTCTATTTGTAGTAGAGAGTTATGTAACAGCAAAAGATGTATGTAGCTCATTAGTACGTGTTTGTATTGCTAATTTGGTCATGCATGCACGCAAACACACTGTATGCACAAGATGGTGGGGGGAGGAGACACAGGGACAGGAAGATTCGTCAGCTCTCATGTCTGAGCTCACTGCACCCCACTCACTTGTTCTTCAATTCAACAAGATACTGCTTGAGGTCTCCTTTGGGAAGAAGCTCGAGGACAATCATCACCTGAAGAGGGAGAAACTTGTAAAATAAAATGATGAAGAACAGATGTGACTGCAACACTTAATAGACAAATACACACACAAGCAAACTCCACAATGCACTCAATATGGCTTTTAGTAAATTTGGTGCACTTCGAGCAGAAGTAGACTGGAATGTAGTCACAATTGCACAAATTCCCGTACATATGGACATACGTACATACAGTACATACGTACATAGATAGATATATCATACTGTACATATGTCCAAACAAACATATTATACTGTAGATACAAACATACATATGAACTGTACATACATACATATATACGTACATAATAAATACATACGTACATATATACATACGTACATACATGTATACTACTGTACATGCACTTGTATGTGTGTGGTGCTCCATCATCACTGAATGTGTCAAAGCAGGCATGTAGCAGTACTCACTGGGTCCTCCCTGAGCACCACCCCGTACATTTTGACTATGGAGGGGTGCATAAACTGTCCCATGATGGCAGCCTCGCGAAGGAACTTCATGCGATCCTCCAGTTTGGCCTTCTTCCTCAGAGTCTTCACTGCGACGTTGTTCGTGTCCCCCCTGTGTGTCCATGAGCCGAGACACACATTACCAAACTGTCCCACTCCTATTGTCTCTGACAGTCTGCATTGGTAACACACAGGCAAGTAATACTGACTAGTTCTGTGCATGCATATCGCATGAAAGTGTTCATGTGCAAACATATGCAGATAGCATACATACATACGTATGTACTTGTGCACACACAGAGTACACAAGAATGCACATACATACGTACATGTATATTCATGCCTGCATTGTATGTATGTACATTGCGGGTGTTTACAAAATCGCATTCTTAGGAATGAATGACATTGCATGTAAGGTGAGGTAGTCAAGTAAACAACACTTCTAAGCCCCACCCACACTCCCGTACAACAATATACGTACGTACGTACATCCCTTCCAAGCACCTCTCATATTCATACACAACAACCTACAACACTTCAAAACCCCTCCCACATTCACACACTGCACTCTAGTTTGCTTCTAAACCCTTCCCCATACCTGCAAAATAATGTGCATCATATATCATCTTGGATATCATTCCTAAGCCCCACCCACATCAACACGTGAACATACGTACGTCACTTCAGTCCTTTGGATCATCTTGAACTTCTTGTTCTGGAACACAGCATAGAGCTCCACCTCGGAGGTTGGAGGAGACCAGTAGGCATCTTCAGAGTCATCATCATCATCATCATCGTTGACAACTTCACTGCTTTCCTCAACTTTTTCCTTAAATAATTGGAGGAAAATACATACGTACCACCCCAGAGAGACGTAAATATGAAATAACATTTTGTATGCTCCTACTTTCATACTGTTATACATGCTTTACACACGCATGCATGCACACACACACACACACAAACACACACACACACACACACACACACACACACACACACACACACACACACACACACACACAGTAACATACCATTCTCTTTTTGGCCACTGCAGGGTAGGCATATGTGTACATGTTGGACTTGATAGGAGGCTGCAGTGTGAGGAGGACATAAACCAGGCTATGAGCCTACATACCACATGTCTGTAGTAGACTATACAGTGTACTCCGCTAGCAACTCACAGAGTAGTATTCATTGCTGTCCTGTCCACTATAAACACTGCTGATCTGTGATCGACGACAGTGGGTCACTTCATACTGATCGGGACACAGAACAGAAAGTATAAGCATCATGACACAGGCACTATCACATAGCACCATCACACATGCACCATCACACATGCACCATCACACATGTACCATTGATCACACATGCACCATGACATGCACACCATCACAAGTGTACCATCACAAGTGCACCATCACACGTACACCATTACAAGTGCACCATCACAAGTGCACCATCACACATACACCATTACACATGCACCATCACACATGCACCATGACATGACACAAGTGGATAGATTGCATCATCTCACCAGTGGGTTGGCAGCAATAGAAGAGGAGCGAGATACATAGGTGGTTGCACTGTCTGGTCTACTGATTGTATTGCTTATGTCACTTGAAGGCTTGTACTACGTAAACAAGGAGAGAGTTGTTGTGAGCACAGAGAGTCCACAGGATAAAGAGAAGACTGGACAGAATGCACAACATAATATGAGGATTAGGAGGCAGCTGTACAGTGTTGTATACATAGATAATGGTGCAGGATTAGTACAAATGGTGGATTCTTGCTTATCTGCTGTCATTCAGTTTCAAATGTGCAATTTGGGAATGGCATCGAAGGTCACAGTGAAGTTAAATCTTGGGAGCACCATCAATGTAAGGGGCGTATCCAACAAGGCACATAATAACAACACCATACAGCTGAACATCAGTGGCATGGATAAGAGCCTCCAATGTCTTTACAGAGATTATTTCATCTATCAACATCGCTAACACTAACATTGGAGTTTCTGTCCACCACATGGTAGTTGTGACCTTGTGGTTGGGGTCTAGGTGGTGGCCTCCTCCCATTGCCATCCGAAGAGGATGACTCCAAAGATCCCTCCGAACCTACAAGACAGTAGCTAATGTGTGACATGTGCACAACACACACACATACACACACACACACACACACACACACACACACACACACACACACACACACACACACACACACACACACACACACACACACACACACACACACACACACACACACACACACACACACACACACACACACACACACACACACACACACACACACACACACACACACACACACACACACACACACACACACACACACACACACACACACACACAGTGGACCAAAGCAGAGAGTAAATGAGTGTATGCAATAGCAACTCAAACTACAACACACAACTGATAAAGGTAGGGTCACACACCATCTCCAACCACAGCTGGGATCTTTCTGAAGGGTTTCCCTCCCACTTTCCACTGCCTCACCATCACAGCAAGCACAACAACACACAGCAGTATCACAAGTATCACTGGAACCCCTCCAGCGATAGCTACAATGATGGCCAGTTCACTATTCATTCCGGTATCAGCTACACCAACATTGTTACCAATGGTGACGTTGCCCTGTTGTGTAACTGTTGACAAAGCAGGAGACACTAACACACTCGAATCATCTGGTGTAGCACGGCTTGTAGTTGATTCTTCCCCCTCGTGATTTGATGAGACAAACAAATCACCAACACTGACTGTTGAGACATCCAGCCCAGGAACAGTAGTAGTTGATGTAGGACTCACGCTCAATGCAATACTTTTAGTTGGCTTTTCAAGTGTGGTGGAGAAAACAGGAAGTGATGAATCCCTACTTACATCCCTTGTTTCAGTTGGTGATGTAGTATCAGTTGTACTGTTCACGGATTGAGGTACAATCTCCACCTCCATGGCTACAACGTCATTGTTCGCAGATCCCTGGAAATAAACCATTTCTGAAGCAGTACTAAGGGCAGCTGACTTAATCCTATCTTCAATAGGTCCAACAATACTGGTAGCTGAAGATATTGTAAGAAAGTTCAGCTTCAGAGCTGCTCCCTCCATCCATATGCCCATGCGATCTCCTGGCTGCACGGTGATGTTGTTGTGTGAGACGTTAAACTCACACAAACCATCTACCAACTCAGTTGAATTGTGCCGAACAATGGCAGTACCAATGGACAAATAACTGGAACTGTCTGTTTGGGGTCTCCAGAATGATACGTAGACAGCAGTCGGTATCCGATTGTAGAATTGCTGGCTGTACACTTTGAAACGCAGCAGGTGCACTCGGCCATAGCAGGTGCCGAACTGGGACTGGTGGAGGTAGAAGATGTGCTGAGAGAGAGGATGGTTTGGTACATTGTCTCCCAACATCCCTACAGTGCAGGTGGCTTGGGAGGCTGGAAGAAGACAAAAACACACAGAGAAAATCAACAGAAGGAATATGTACTACTTCAAATGCATACATCGTATGTGTATAATATGTGCACATACAGTGGCGGCCGAATGTTACGGGACAATATTCAATATGGTGGCTGTCACCTATTTTACCATACTTGCAATGAGTACATACGTGTACACAATAATGGGTATGTGAGTGCATTCTAGTCCTGTAGAAATACACACAGATGAGTCTCTCTATTAAGGACACCTTTGGAGTGTGACTACATACCTCATTATGGAGGTTTCCTGAATTCAGAGATCATTTGACACACTACAGTACTACACTGGAACACAGAATGGTGTCCTTAATACAGAGGTTTCCTCAATTCAGAGATCACCTAATACACTAAAGTACTACACTGGGACACAGAATGGTGTCCTTAATACAGAGGTTTCCTCAATTCAGAGATCACCTAATACACTAAAGTACTACACTGGGACACAGAATCGTGTCCATATTGTAGAGATTTCCTCAATAATGAGATTTGCGATGGAGGTTCTCTTGTATGTTGGCATACGCATGAATTACTTGACTGTACATACGTTCATATAATATGGATGTATGGACATAATCACCACACCCAACAATGTACGTATGTAGTGTATTGTTCTCACAATAGCCGAAGATGGGAAACACTGGACAATACATCTCAAATGCCAGGTACACAACAAACTCTATTGACTAACAGAAACCATTGCAACCAACACAACACTGCTATACATGGGATGCATGTTTGGATACAGGACATCTATACCTGTGTATGCACAGACTGTAGTGTGTATGTGAGGTGTCTGTTGACAGGGGATGGGTGCAGATGTGTGCACACATTGGGAGACAACACACTACTGAGCCACAGGGACGTATACACAACATGAACGTGATGTTGAGATATGTTGATCTAGAGAAGGCCTTTTGTATCACACAGGAGGGGACACATTACGTAGGAAACCACACACTCAAATAATACACATGACGATACTATTGAGATGAATTGAGATGTACGTATGTATGCATATATACTGTATGTACTTTATCATGCATGGCCTACTATGTATGTATGTAAGAGTGTACACATTAGGGGACCACACACTCACACTACATACGATGATACTTTTGAGATGGATGTATATACGTATGTACATGTGCACACTTCAGCATGCATGATCTACTATGTACATGTAACAGCATACGCATTGGGGGACTACACACTCACACGATGCGATACTTGTGCTGTTGGCGAGAGAGAGACACCAATCGTTATTCAAATCAAGGAACAACGATGTGTTACAAAATAAGACCAAACCAAAACCTCGGACACAGGGGTAAACGCAACTAGATATACGTAGGTATAAGTGTACTTTAGCATGCATGTTTCACTATACATTAGTGCTTGGTTGTAGTTTTCAAATTATCAGTGGATAGTAACTGATTGATTGATCGATTAATAACGGAAATAATTAGCTTGAGGGCAACAGCAATTAGTGCGAACTCGGGGTGATTGTATGGAGAGGTCTGACTGAATACTAGTTTGCGGGGGTACTACCAAAGGTGGTGCTGTAAGGAGGTCTCACATGTGAAATGGCAGAATGCAATACCGCGTATTACGTAATACGTGCATAACAGACAGGACCCGATAGCTATAGTGCACACCTCCTAGCGCTCCTGGAGGGTGCATGTTCTAACACGCGCTTCGTACGTACACGACCGAGAAAGTATAATATTACATGCAAAACCTTAGATTATAATATCTGGATATATACGAGTATCTATTCAACTCTTGGTGTATGCCGGGCTATAGCTACATGTGGATGTTGCATTTACTCGAGCTGTCTATAGCCACTTATACACTGATATTATGGACCGCGAGTTAGTCAGCCAAACCTGCTTTATGTTCCGCGAGAACTAGCGCTGCGAGCACAAGGGGTACCGCCAACACGAACATTTTCCTCTTTGTCTTTCGTTGAAAATGTGGTGGGAACCTCCACAAAGGAGAGTCTTATAGTAGCTATAGTACGTACACGCAACGCCATTTTCCTTAATCGCCATGGATGCGAAACAGAATCCCCTCAATTACATCATAGACTCATAACATGAACAAAAATGGTAGACACATGCACACACACACACGCACAATCACACACACACACACACACACACACACACACACACACACACACACACACACACACACACACACATGCACGCACGCACGTACAGCCACCCACCCAACACACACACACACAACATACATTTCGGTATGTGTACACACCCAATGTTACTCACCAACAGTCAGTCATGATTTGATAAACAGATCTCACGATCGGGTATATCCATGACGTGTGTGTGTGTGCGTGTGTGCGTGTGTGTGTGTGTGCGTGTGTGCGCGCGTGTGTGTGTGTGTGCGTGTGTGTGTGCGTGTGTGCATGCGTGTGTGTGTGTGTGTGTGTGTGTGTGTGTGTGTGTGTGTGTGTGTGTGTGTGTGTGTGTGTGTGTGTGTGTGTGTGTGTGTGTGTGTGTGTGTGTGTGTGTGTGTGTGTGCATGTATATACACCCATTTCATTCATCACACTTTCAAGTCATTAATGTACAAAACTGTATTATAATACATATATACACACATACAAAATATCTACAAAAAGTAAAAAAAAATCTTTCATAGAATTGTTGGAAAATTAACATTGGAAAATATAACTTATGAATTGGTTATTTCCTCACATATTTGGAGATCAAAGTACTCTGATGTAGTTGACGATAGTCCTGAATAGATCCCTTCTTCATCACTGCTCATAACCTCTAACCTGGCAAGCATTTTACAGAGCTGTGAGAATCGTGGCCGCTTCAAATGGTTGGGATTCCTAGAAACAAAGAAACAACTTCACACAAGATGGAGCCACAAGACTTGAGAGTATACCAAGGAGGTAGTGTGTACTAACCAGGAGTGTGTACTAACCAGGAGTGTGTACTAACCAGGAGTGTGTATCAACCAGGAGTGTGTACTAACCAGGAGTATGTACTAACCAGGAGTGTGTACTAACCAGGAGTGTGTACTAACCAGGAGTGTGTACTAACCAGGAGTATGTACTAACCAGGAGTGTGTACTAACCAGGAGTGTGTACTAACCAGGAGTGTGTGCTAACCAGGAGTGTGTGCTGTATTGACTACATTAGGTGGCAAGTTGTACTTGTTCCCTCCATGCTAACAGGTATTCGATACTCACCAACACTCTGTGATAAATCGGTGAATTTCAGTTGGACAACCAAAAGGTGGTGGCATCCTGTGTGCCTTTTTCAACACCTCAATGATCTACAAAGAGAACACACACTAAACAATGGGGAAGTGGTGTACAAGCCACACGTGTGCGTAATACTGTCCCGAACGAGGCCACACATGTATGTGGGTCGATGGATTACGTGAAGGTGTATGTGACTGCATGTGTGTGTATGCCGGTGTACTGTACACACAATGAATGCCGTTGTATTGAGGACATCTTTATGTGCTATATTTTTCAGAAACAAGTAATTTGAGTTCAAAAACTCGTGGGGCTGCCGCCCCCCACACTCAAATTACTTGAGTGTCTTTATTAGGTTCATATGAAACTTTGCTGGAGGTTTTTAGTTCATCTAAGCTGTTGCGCTCGAATTCTAACCTACGTAATTCCTAATTCTTGCAGCTCCTAAAACATTGTGGCAAATTAGTGAGCATTATTCACTGCACATACACAATATGTACATATGTACTTATGTATATTTTGTCATACACACACCATGTACACGTGCTAGTGTACACACTTGTGAGCACACAGGAAGAGACACTCACTTTAGTTTTGTCCACAGTGGCCATTGGTGTCTTCCCGAGACTCCAGATCTCAAACAGCACGCATCCAAAGCTCCACACATCACTTGCACTGGAGAAACGGCCATACTCAAGGGCCTACAGGTGAGCAAAACACACACACATAAGCACACATCACACCTCCCCCCTCCCACTGGGATATGGGACTGAAAGATGCAGTGGTTACCTCCGGAGCTGTCCACTTCCATGACACAATGCCGTTTGCAGATTTGTAGTAAATTGCATCATCGAGATTACGCGATAATCCAAAATCTCCAATCTACAGTAGTCGTGAACACAGCAGGTCACACAGTACATATGTATGGCAGGCTACACATGGATATACATATATATACACATAGTGGCATGTACACAGTACCCCACACAGTAGTATACATGTAATATAGCACCATACACACATACATATTATTATATAGTATACACACAGGGGCATACATACGTAGTGAAACACTCCACCACTTGTACCCTAAAACATGGTAAAACCACAACGGACATACATGTACAGTAGCTAATGCATTGAGTATACAGTGGAACCTCTCTATTAAGGACACTTTGGGACCTTACTTTTAGTCCTTATTACAGAGGTTTTCTCAATTCAGCGGTCATATTATACACTACAGTACTACACTGGAAGACTGAATGGTACATGTCCTTATTACGGAGGTTTCCACATTTCAGAGGTTCGTAATAGAGAGGTTCCACTGTAAATGTACCTCCCTACCTGGTGAACTGGCTATGGGCCTGGTGTACGTACATTCACATCCATGTTGGCTATTGCATAATCTACACCTGCCTATATACATTGCAGCCACCTTCATCAATAATTGCATTGGACTTCAGTGGCACCAAATATGCATCCATAATTGTATGTAATACTGATTATCCAGTAACACACACACATTCTTGGGCACACACATCATGATAAGCACATATGTGTTGCGACAGTGGATACAAGTACATACACATATTATGTACTTGTATGTACATTGGGTGATTTTGAACACTCCCAAATACCCTGTTCTACTTAACAACAACACACTAGAGAGCAGGAGAGACGGTGACACTTACAGTACCTTACAGGTATAGTTGGCATCTAACAGTACATTCCGTGCGGCCAAATCTCTGTGGACGTATTTTTTCTTGGACAGGTAGCGCATTCCAGCAGCTATCTGTCGTGAATACAGCAGGAGCCTGTTTCCGATGGATGTGATCTCCCCGCGTATCAGCCTGCAGAGGTGAAGTGGTTGATGTGAATGTGTGCAAACACAGGACATAGTAATTTAGAGGCTGGTTGAGGGGTAGTTTCATTGAACTCACAACATCCCAGCCCATACTCAAGATTTAAAAAGGAGGTAAGGAGGTTTATAATCATATACAGTATGATACAGTACATGATACATACGTATATACAGTACGTATGTATTTAGATTTGTAGCCATTTACTAGGCCCTGTTTCCTGTGCTTACTTGGCTTGAATATTCAGGAGGTGTTTCTTGAGGTCACCCCTAGACATGTGCTCAATAACAATCGCCTACGGAGGTGGAAAGCAAGTACGAAGGTATAGAGGAGACTTGATGCCCAAACCATGCAACACCAGTGCTGGTGCTACGTACGTGATGGAACACTCACACAAGATCTTCCCAATAGCTTGTTCTCTAGAATAACTCCGTGTAGCATGGCAATGTGGGGGTGGTTGAACTGTCCCATGATGGCTGCCTCCTTGAGGAACTTCACCCTGTACTCCTCCTCCGCGTGTTCCCTCAGTTCCTTCACGGCCACGGTAATACTCCCATTTGGTGTCTTCCACACACCCTCGTATACAGAGGCAAAAAATCCCTTTCCAATGAGTCCATTTATGCTACAGGAGAAATGGGAACTAGCATTAATGTACATACACATGAGTATTATTATATTAGTGGAATACTAACATAACTTGTTGTATGGTACACACGTACATACATACGTACATACACACATGCACAATATAGTCTACTTATCGCATTAACATACACACTTGTACATATGCAAGTACACACCTACAGTACAGTCTACAAAACATAATTACAATTGATTTACAGAAAAGACAATAAACGTTTCCTTACGTTATTGCTTGCCGTGGTATGTAACAGTAATTTTTCTGCACAAACACATCATAGATCAATTGTTCGTCATTTGGAGGTTCGTCGAAAGGGTCTTCTGTGTTGATTCCAGCTTGAACAATGTCGTCATAATCGTGCTCATCAATGTTAGTGGTGTCTTGATCCACTGTTTTACTGCCCACCACAACAGTGTCATCGTAATCATCATCGATCACTGTAGACGAGTCTCTGGTATGAGGATCGGCTATCACAGAATCTGCAACAGGGGGAGTTGACCTACGTCTCACATCAGGATGCACACTGCCGTCAACATGATCTTTCCTACTGGATGCAATGTGTCCAACAGTGATTTGATTGTTAGAATTTTGGTTTCTAGTACGTTTGACAGCGGTTGGGCTGTTTTCTTCTTCATAAGATGCATTCTGCAAAGCAAGATACGAATGATTTGATGTAGGTGAGCCAGCATCATATGATGGAGAGCGATTTGGGGTCACATGCGATCCAGTAGCAGTTTTTTTGGTCTGAGAAGAGGTCTCCAGCTTAAGCACATATTGGTTAAGACGACGAAGCTGTCTTTCTTCTTCATTCTGTGGGAACAAGAAGTGAGTGTGGAGAAGATTCAATAAGAAGAAAGAGAGGGAGGGAGAAAGAGCCCATGCACACGTGTGCACGTTTGTACCTGTACCTGGTTTTGACGTTCCACTACCTGCAGTGGAATATGTTCTTTCCCAGATGCGGACGTGTTCAAAAGTGGCTCTCTGATTTCAGATAATCGAGGAGCCATGACGGGTGGGTTTCTGGTCATCAGATCTAAAAAGTAAACTTTTCAAGCATCTCAATTCTAAACCTACAAATACTCCTATTGAACTATAAAGGACCAAACTGCGGAACCTTGGCAATCAAAACTTGACATCCCGCTGGCAACAAGTGTATGTCGGATTACAAAACTTGTGAAATGCCATTAAGCTTCAAGGTACAGTCTGTGATGGTTGATCGATGTGTCTCAGAATGTAGTTTAATCATATAGTGGATGTTGGAGTATGGAGGCCCCAATGTTCAACCATCACATCATCATGTGATAAAGCTCACTAACCTCTATGATAAGGACAACATTCAAGTCTCAATGTATATATGTGTTCTGTGGTGTATTGAAAGCCAAACCTTAAAAAGTCAGTTACTTTGCGAACACTATTTGTCGTTCAACATACAGTACGGAAAATGTAGCAGGTAGCAAAGTTAGTAGATTGCCTGAAAACTGCAAAACTGCCAAAGTAAACCCCCTTCCAATATTTCTAGTTATACAGTACGGCACTCATGAACACAATACACACACACACAGACACACACACACACACAGATACACACACACACATACACACACACACACACACACACACACACACACACACACACACACACACACACACACAACACCAAATTCAAGACACTCACAAGCTTCTCCTCTTCTTCTCTTCCTCCTGTGCCTCTTACAGCCCAGTCGTAGGACCTGACACACCAAACACAAGGCAGCAACAAGGACTGCATACAGGCATGCAGCGAGCACCAGGTAGTTGACATTGTTGGACAGCGTCTCAGTGCGGTAAGCTGTACTGTTATTCACGTTCATACCTCTCTATGTACCACTGTGGTCTCTGTACAGTAAGAAGGTATACAAATCAATTTTACATAGTGATATCTCAAAAACTATCTCACTTTTGAATTCAACACAAATACCTGAACAAACGTTTTAAAATAGTACATCGTAACGCTTATTCTATCCAATGTTAAAATCCATATGGAGTCTGTATAAGTTTCCTATACCAACTTCAGTATACTCCACACTGTAAAACATCAGTGGTAACATTCCACTATTATTGGTGGGTTCATGTATTGCATGTGCTACCACAAGCAACATGCATGAAATTACCCCCCCCCCTGGCAATGTATACAATATGCAATATTACTTTCTGATGAGTTAGATGACTGGGAGGTCATCACTGGTTGCCATCTCAATAGGGTTGACTTCGGTCCCCCATGTAGCTGATACAGACTTTGGTCTTGTCAGCTGGTTGGTGTACTACCTAGTGATGAATTCTTAACTTATATTCCAGCTTTGCACAGGTGCACAGGGTACAGCTTTATGTGTAATGAACCTCTCCCAAAAATGGATAAAATCTATACTAGTAGATACATGCAATGATAGAATTTGGAACATGACCACCATACGCAGTGTGCAGTCAGGACTACAAGTTCAGAAACCACTGTGATTCCCACAAATTTGTATAATATGTTATGCTCGGTTGCTCATAAACACACTCAAGCACTTCCTGTACACTCACTGTTCATTTCAGGTAGGATCTGGTAGGATAGGGGTAAGGCTGCCTCATTGTATTCAAATTACATTTTATAATCTCTTATATAATATTACACACTCTAATGTATTACATGTTTATTCATTAAAGGAATAAATTTGGGCTCTGGGTCATTACGAGTACAAAATGTTTGAATTTAATCAACCCGGCAATAATTTCTTGGGCAGGCCTAGTTGCACACCACACATATGAAATTCATCAAATCCACCAATAATGGTTGAATGTTTCCTCCAGTGTTTTGCAGCGTATGACGAATAGGAAATAGGTCATATTTACAGGATTCAATTCATCTTCGTTGCGGAAAAACAATATATATATATAGAATCAGAAACATAGTCAGCGATGCAACGTTGAATGAGCGCCTTCATAGGGAGGGATAATGTCGAGGGACAGAGCTATGCGCGATTGTCTTCGAATATTGAACCGATCATCTACGAAGATAACATCGGTCGGTGTGAATAACTCGGGGTGGAGGCATTCAAAGCAGGCACTTGTAGGTCCTACCATAGACACTCTAAACTACGTATTAGAGTGTCTATGGTCCTACTGTGGCGGGTGATGAATAGACTGTAGCTACTGGATATTGAGAGGGCCTGGGGTGAACTGGAGAACGCCTCGGTTGCACCAAACAGACTAGATGTACGGGTGACGTGGACTCACCGAACTAATTCCCGGAGAATAGACTGAGAAGACACAGATGGGGCAGCACACGTACAGATAGGATAAACGAACCAACATCCGACACGTCCACGATCCCTACTGTAATCGATACTCGACCAATTCCAAAACCCGCTATAGAACAGCCAGCCTGGTTAGTATTCTAGATCTAAGCATAGATACAGTGTTGAAGTATCTACGATCGAGTCTACGATCTAAGCGAGCAAGCCGTCACCATATATCGTGGGGAGGAGCTATCACGTGTTGTGTCAACATGACTTACGCTTGTAAGACGTGACTATCACGTGATAATAAGACAAATAAAGTAATTAATTCACTTGTCCAAGGAATGGGACATCGGGTATCAAATTTAACGCGTATTTACAACGTTATAACGCACAATCTGCATACTTGCATTATATATAGGGCGGATAAAGAAATGTATAATGATAATAATAGTCACTATAATATAGAACTGTTACAGTACAAATATAGGAAAACACTTGTACATAATTTCATCATATAAAATATGTAATATAATTATTTTTATTACAAGATCACATGTAGGTGGCCTGTAACTCCCTGTAAAGGTTGCTTGCCACACTTAGATCGGCCCCGATGATGTAAGCTTCAGAAGGTGCACCAGGATCGATGCTGTTACTGCGCAAAATCTGCTCTCCGTGAGCTTGAAAGACGCCGTGGATCATGGTAAAGCCAGGTCTCTTGTCAGGATCCTTGTGCCTACAAGAGATGCAATCGATGCTGGTAAGACCACACCACTGGCAGGATTCAGAATAAGGGTTCTGATTTGATAAGATAAGAAATACTTGTACGAGGCCAAGGGGTGAAACCCCAGAACACAATGTCTTTGGCCCTCAACAAGACCACAGACTACTTGAAATGGTTGGAATTATAGGGAGTATGGGGCGGGGCTCATATGAACTCAATTAACCCTCCTCCCTCCCCCTCCCAATGACCCCCCTCCCCCCCTTAGTCCATGATATTATGCATACCAACACAATAAGGTGTGCCCTCAACAACTCAAAAACAGCCAACACTGCAAACATGTTTCATATGTACAGAACTGTATGCCTGTGTACACACACACACACACACACACACACACACACACACACACACACACACACACACACAACACCTACAAACATGGCCTACCAACACTTTATCATTAGTTTGTAGATCCCTCTGGGGCACCCAGGGGGCGGGGGCATCCTGTATCCACCGAACAACCTCTGAACAACCTGTGAAGGTACAACTCTCAGCATGAAACCACTAAGAAACATTTAAAAAAGGTGGATGAAAATAGGTATAACAAGCAGGTATCATTGGGATGGTAGATTCTACCTGAGTATAATGCCAAAAACGATCAATTGTACGGTTGAACCTTGATAATCCAACATTTCTTGAGTAACAAATCAATGTCAGATTACAGTGAAACCTCTCTAATCCGACACTCAATGGGACCTGAGAATAATGTTGGATTAGGAGGTTGTTGGATTATGGAGTGCCTCTTACCATACTTATGTATGGTGACGGTACCTCATATAACGGTCAGATTAGAGAGAATGTTGGATTATAGAGGTGTCGGATTAGCGAGGTTTCACTGTACAAGGGTTGCCGGATTATGGAGGTTACATGGTACAATCTATAATGATGACTGATGGTCAGAATGCGGTCAGGTTACTTCAAGGTGGTTGGATGCAGAAATGCTGGGTTATGGAGGTTCCATGGTATGACACAGCAGGAAACCAACAGTTTCACTATAAATGAAACAGTCTTGGAATATCGCGGGATTGTTTAATTTCAATGTGTACGTCTCTCGATGAAACTGATATTTTCTCCTGAGTGACATTAATTAACTAAAAAATCATATACACATAATATTATGCACACATGGCATGAATCACATGCATGTGTGAATGCATGGGATGCATCCCCACCTCATGTACACTTACCTCGCCATTCGGCACATCAGACATTGGCTTCGCTCCCAGACTCCACATCTCGTACAACAGTATCCCGAAGCTCCACACATCGCTGGCCGTAGTGTACTTCCTGAATCCCAGCGCCTAGACTCAAGACAGGAAGAAGATTCGGTTACCATGAAGGCTGGAAACAGGTGTGCAGACAAACCATGGAGTGTACAAAAACAGCATGGTTTGCAATTGTATGCCAATGCATACAAAAAGATTTCAAGCAGCCCTAGCTGTTGGGCTTAATGTGGGTACATATTAATTAGCACAAATATTCCTGTATGTACATCCCTCTGGAGTTGCTACAGTCCTGTTGGTGACCAGAAATAGAATTACAATTTTTCTTGCTAATGATAGCAACGATGTGCCTATAGCCTATAAAACATGCACAGGTTGTACTACACAGTTCACACAAATTAACATCTAGACTGCATGGTGGAGGGTTAGGGGGTTAGACAGATCGGATACATTCAAGTAGGATTTCAGGTTCTGTATTCCTTTGCATTTACACAGGTGGCACTAAGCTTGTTCACTTTTACCTCTGGAGCTGTCCACTTGACAGGAATTTCCCCCTTTCTTGCTCTGTAGTAGTCAATGTCTCCAAGATCCCGAGCCAGACCAAAATCACAAATCTACAAGAGAAATCCAACATGTATAATGTGAAATATTGTGTTGGGCGAATTGTCAAACATGAATTAAATTCTCTCCCACACACACACAAGCCCAATGGCATGAGGGATAGGCACCTTGCAATGATAGTCATTATCGAGTAGTATGTTCCTAGCAGCCAGATCTCTGTGAACAAATCCTTTATTGGCAAGGTACTGCATACCAGAGGCAACCTGCTTGGCACAAATCATCAAGGCTGCTGACAAATCTTCTTGAGAGTACGCCTTAACACTGTACAAGAGTGTTGTGTTGAGTAAGTTAGGAATGGACAGATAGTCAGGAGGGAACAAACTGTGGTACATTGTAGCTAGAATCATGTGATACATGATATATGTACACATGTATTCATATTATCACACGCACGCACGCACACACACACACACACTGACACACACACACACTGACACACAGTCACACACACACACTGACACACACACACACACACACACACACACACACACACACACACACACACACACACACACACACACAGACACACACACACACACACACACACACACACACACACACACACACACACACACACACACACGGCTGGAACTAGCCGGGAAGATATAGAGTGGGTGCAAATGTACATGGTATGGAGTACTATGCAGTCAACTCACTGCTTCTTAATGATTCGGAGATAAGACAACAAATCACCATTTGGAAGTAGTTCCGTCACAATTCCCTAAATGAACATGGCACAGAAGATAATATAATATAGTACATGAATACATTATAATACATATATTTCTATATAATAATATCATTATAAATACACCACTATCCAAAAGAAAGTTAGCAATAAAGACCACCTCTACACAAAGACCACCTGTCCTAAGGGACCATTTTTGGACTATCCACAATGTCAACTCAACTACATAAGGCACCTCTGTATAAAGACCACCTTTTACTGGTCCCATGGGTGGTCTTTACATGCAGGTTCTACAGTGTCTTGACCCACACATTCTCTGAAGTTGGTGTCTATCCCTGTAACCCCCAGGACTTTGACAATGTTGGGGTGATCGAACTGAGCCATGATATGAGCTTCTTGGAAGAACTTCACTCTGTCTTCTTGTGTCGAACGTGGTTTGATCTTCTTCCAAGCCACCTCCAGTGTTTCATCCATGTGGTTCCACTCTGCCTTGTGAACGATTGAGAAGTGACCAACTCCAAGCTTTTTACCAGCCCTACGTTGGAATGACAAGACATGACGAGGACATGCACTTCTATATTACAAGAACAAACTGGTAGCTCTGTCAGATCGGCAAGGCTGTATTGCCTGACTGTGCTGTACTTATGCTTGTGAGTTCACTAAACTTAGCTGACTGGACTGGTTTGATAAGTTGGATTAACGGTATGAAGGTAGTGTGTATTTGATATAGTCATTGTATGACATATGCTTGCAAGGAGGCAGCAGTACATGGGATACAGGCAGGTGACGGTACATGGGATACAGGCAGGTGACAGTACATGGGATACAGGCAGGTGACGGCACATGGGACACAGGCAGGTGACGGTACATGGGATACAGGCAGGTGACAGTACATGGGACACAGGCAGGTGACGGCACATGGGACACAGGCAGGTGACAGTATATGGGATACCCTATACAGGCAAATTGGAAGACTTTGATCATATGGTCACCCTAGATGAACAGGTAGTGTACAACGAGGATGTGTATAACACACTTGATTTGTTCCTTCATAACATTTGGACAATCCACTTCTTTGAAGGCCTGTAGGATTTCGTCCACTGAGTCGGGAGGAGCAGAGTACTTCTCACGCTCTATAACAATGGAGGTGAGCTTTTTCACACTACTGGACTCTGTGCGTGGTAGAGGGATGGGGTGCAGCTCTCCTTGTGGTTCTTCCTTCACTGCCGGATCAATACCTCCCTGTTGGCAGAATAAGGTACATCACAAAGTACACAGCATACAGTTGAACCCTCATACAGTGAATTATCATTTATCTGCCACAATTTCCCAGTACCAATATTATGTACAAGTAACAATGAATATCCAGTTAATCCACCAAACGCATTAATCCACCATATTCTTGAAAGGGAATGACAGCGTATTATGAGTGGGAATGCATAGAGCAGGTTTATTCATCACATATACGTACCGCGTGGGGTTTAGGTACATCATAAACAGCTTCTTGTATTACACCCTGAAGCATGGTTGAGAAAATGGAATAAAAAGAGAAATGGCAAATACATACATACACTGCCCTCAATAGGTTAACAGTCATGCAGGTTTATGTGTACGCGCACGCGTGTGTGGACATGTGTGCGTGTGTGTGCGTGGGTGCGTGTGTGTGTATGCATATCACTGCGTGTACCATCTGTCTGCCTATCTGGATGTGAGGGGCAGCACTGTGCCAATACTTGCATCATGGGCATAATATTACTTCAGTGCTTGTGTTGTCTCCAGGAGATCAACTACATTCATAACATTATTGATCTATCTACAGCACATGCACACACATTGACACCATACCGCTGTTGGATTGGGAGTATCATAGTAGCTTTCCTCTTTGGGATCCTATGTAGTTGATAGACAGTGTATGTTAACTAATGTGTGTGTGTGTGTGTGTGTGTGTGTGTGTGTGTGTGTGTGTGTGTGTGTGTGTGTGCGTGCGTGCGTACGTGTGTATGTGTGCGCGTACGTGTGTGTGTGTGTGTGTGCACGTGCATTAACATGTTTGTCTACATTACATGTGTATTCCTGTGTGTGGGGGTGCTACAGTCAGGATGCTCACAACTCTCAAAGCTTGCATCACTTCACTGTAAGATTTCATACCGTTATAGCTCTGGGGACAGCATAATAGCCCTCATCCTCCGGTGTCTTCTCGGAGGAGGAAGGTTTCTCAGGCTTTTTCTTGAGTGCAACATTTTCATACTAAAAAGAGACACACATTGTATCACATTGACAGATATGCTACTGTGAGCTATCCAAAATGGCAATGGAGTACACTTCACCTATGAAGCAGCCCAGTAAACCGTTATCTATCATACTCTTTCATTGACATGCATGTATGTAGTGTATTTGGAGGAAATAGCTACCATTATACTTACACTATACCCTCATTGTAGCCCTGTAACATCTTAAGATGCTACATTTAGTGTCGTTTACATTAAAATAGTTCTGTGGACCAATATAATGGGTTATCAGTCAGTATCCCCTTTGCCATCCCATAGTTTCAATGTCTTGGTTACCGTAACAGACTTGGGCTTTTCGTAAGAACTTGGTCCATTTTGATCACTTTGGACTAAAAGTGAATCTGTGTTCTCAGTACTGTGGAGAGACTAGAAAAGCATGTAGATAAACATAGGGGAGAAAATTCAGCTATAATAAGTATTAATTGTACTCGAATGTGCATGCGTGTTTCTCTCTCTCTCTATGTGTGTGTGTGTGTGTGTGTGTGTGTGTGTTTGGGTGTTGGTGTGTGTGTGTTTGTGTGTGTGTGTGTGTGTGTGTGTGTGTGTGTGTGTGTGTGTGAACACCTCACAAAGTGACCGACAAGCCGAGCACGTACATTGCTTTCACCAGTGTCAACTACTCCGAGTGGAGTTTGATCTGCTTCGGAATCTGCATTAGTTACGTCTAATTCGGTGGACACAGCTGGTGGTGTCGGTGAATCAGGTTCCTCGTAGTCTCGAGGCGACGCTGGCGCTTCATAGTCTCGAGGCGACGCTGGTGCTTCATAGTCTCGAGGCGGCTCTCTACACCTCAAGCACAGCATAACGAAGACTGCAGATGTCACCATCACCCCTCCAACACATAACACGCGAAATAGATCTCGTCCATTGTAACCATTCTCGGAGCCATTGTCTGTGCCAAATTGTAGAATGGACAGAGAACATGCAACATGTAGACCGTGAAGTGATGTACATACACACGTAGCCAGGTACGAGGTAGTACGATCTCACATATAAATTTTGTCCGGAGGACACGAACAAAATAGAATGCAATCACCCTGATCACCAGGATAGCAGGTGATTTAATGGATCGATTTGTAGAATATCAGGGGTGCAAACTAGCGATTTGAGGACACATACCTGCGTCCGAATGCTGAACAAGATCTAGAGGTAATGCCTGACTCAACCCGTCAAGACAAAACACAAGAAGAAAGAGAACTGCTTCCATTTTGAGGAGGACACGCCCATATCAGCTGAACTATGAATATCATCACTGATCAGCTCGAGACGAAAAATGGGCAAGATTAGCTTGTCATGGCTGTGATTGTCAGGGATCCCATGTGGTTGTGTTGACGGAGATGAACTCTATTTCAAGATTAATATTGATATAATATGTTAATGACATTTATTATAAAATTCAAATAAAATACAATGAAATCTAATATTATACACTACAGTGTAAATGCCATACAATGTCACTAACAATATTGCTGAAGCCACTAGTTGGAAGTAGGCTGTGGTTCAGCGGACACGTAAGCTGGATTCATTTCCATGTGGATGCCCATCTCTTGGTGTTCATCTGTTGTAGTGCAGGTTGACAGGAGATGATGAGATCAGAGCAACAAACGTCAAAATTACAATAAACACAAATTAAACGTCACAACAAATCAGCAGTTCCAATTAAAACATACCAATCGTATCCTTGGCTATATAAGCGGGATTTGGAAACATATCAATTTTAGTCTCTAATTGTGCTTCACTTTCTATTCACAAAGATAGACAGGAATATAGCACTTGCACAAACCACTGATTTAAATTTCCTACAGTACAGGTCAACCACTTACTGTAATTCAAGGGATCGTAGGCAGGGTTATCATCCATCTTAATATTATTTGTAAACGGAATGTCTTGGGATACTGTAAAATAAAAATTATATAGTACAGAATACTTGTACTCTTGGGCATCATACAATGAATTGATACAATTAAATGGCACAAGATGGCAATAACTTACCAGGTTGAGTGGGCGGTGAGCTGAGATTGGCCCTTGTGGTGATGTGGTAGCTATCTACTATGTGGAATACAACCATAACGTAAGGATTGAGGGCACAACAACATCAAATTGTTCAGAAACTAGCTGGATATACGTACAGATACTGGTATGGTAGCACTGTCACAAGTACCTCTACACATATAATATACTGGTTCATAAGTTCCCACCATGCATGGGTACACCTAGGTAGGGAAGTGTTTCATAATAGATAATGTATACTACTGTAACTGTACATATGTAGCATATAACATATGCATGACAGTTTTAGTTAATAGCGATTGAAATGTAATTCCCAAACAATTTTAAAATGAGGAAGGCAACAAGAGATATCATGCTTATTCTCACCTTTATAGGAATCCTTCTTTTTCCTCACACAGCACACCACACCCACCACAATGATTGTCACTACTATAACGACTGTAACACAAAGGAGGACAGTGACTGAAATAGTGGCTGGAATAACAACATCTTGAACTAGTCGGTTGTCGCTGGTTGAATCTAAACAAGACAAATGTAATACACCATGAAGCCATAATTCGGATTATCAATGAATACCTTTACAGTTACTGTTACAGTAATAGCTGCAAAACACACAAGGTCACAATGACAGGGTAAATAGCACTGGCAATTACAATCGCATGGATTTAGTTTGTTGTCACCAGTTGGATCTGCAATAATTCAACTATAGATTTGAATTCCTATACAAGGCCACAACCCACACTACCGGTATGTCATCAACAAGTGTTACTACCATTTTCACCTGCTGGAGCTGTTGATTGAGGTGTAGTGGATTGGACTGGACTGACTGGGTGGTGACAAGAGAGAAGACCTGCATAACACAATGGATGCTAGAGAACTATTATGTGCAAACAGTGTTACCTGGAGTAGTGGTGATTGGAGCAGGAGAATAGTAGCAGAACACGATATAGGGATAGGGGCTGTTTCCAGCACCAGTTGGAATGGGATTCACATACAAATTGTCTCCATTACTGTTGTCCGTGTGCCATTGAATGTACTCTACACGTACATCCATTCCTTCTACCAGTTGACATGAGTTACCTGCTACATGGTGGGTCATCAAGTAAAACTCTTTCTCCCTTGGAAGGATGATAGGGGTATTGATGTTCCCATCACATCGACAACAAAAGTAAAACCTTACACTTCCAGAAAAAAAACTATTAAATCGTGGTAAGGTTCCATCATAAATGGCATCCGGATTATCTGACTCGGGGAACCATTCTGCTCTCCCCTCAGTAAACATTTCAGGACATGTAACGGATTCAAAGAGACAATAACATCCAGTAGGCCATATGATATCACTAGGTGTTGACGTTTCACTGACACAGAACTCCAGTCTGATAGCGAAATCTGTTACAAATCCTGACATGTGAAGATCAGGAGACTGGCCATTCCTGTTGTCGGTGTCTTCTGTGTTGAAAATCAGGAAGCCTTCGTTGAAGGTAACACCACATTCGGATATGTTGTAGTAGTTGGGACAGCCACTAGTGGGTTTAGGCATGGCAAAAGATGCGTCAGGCCAACAGGTTTCTGGGGAATTAAATAAGAAACTTCCATGCTGCACAGATGACACCAAATAATTGAACAATCATCCTATTCGTTACAGATTAGGGATTAAAGCGTAAAATAAACTTAGTCTAATAGCTAGCTATCAGGCTTATTACAGATCTGAAGAACGACTGGCCAAGTTCTCAAATTCTACGTTACACGCGCACGTACAAGCGCATAATGCTGCATATACCTGCATCCTGGCCTTCAGTTGATCCCGAGGAGAAGATTAACAACAAAAATATTCTCAAGAACATCTCAGCATATAGAAGTCAGCAACTACACGTGATACATTAATAAGGGTCACGTCATCAGTTTCCGGATTTGCTCGTAATAATATGGCTGTACATCAGGCTTTACCATTAGGAGTTGACAAAACTATTTATAATCACACATATTATATATTTGGATAATAGAAGTATGCAATCAGAAATGAATTCGGAAAAGATGCTGTGGTCTGACTATAGCCTTGGCCGTCCTAGTGAATCAGGTGCATGGCCTTGAAAAGGTACTTTCTGCAAAAATAATCTACTGAGTGTTCAAATTATAATGAATTATAGAAAATGGTTGTTACTTGTCACTGCGGTACACCCCCTGCAGGTCAGTGTAGAGCGACTGTCCTATTGCTAGGTCGGCTCCCAACACAGCATCATTCTCATGAACTGCAAGATCTGCACGACTCCATTGTAAGATGCACTCCTTGGGCTGCTTCAGTGTATAGCAAATAGCATTGAAAGATAGATGGCTAGCTGGTTTGATGTTCCTGTGTGAAGAGTACATTACATACACACATAGCTGGGTTGTACGAATTCACATAAATTTTGTTCCACACAGAATAATTAGAAGGCAATCACCCGATAGCATGTGATCGAGGGGATCAAATTGTACAATGGGTGCATGCTAATGATTTGAGGACCTTTGCCTGTGTCCAAATGGTGAACAAGATCTAAAGGCCTGACTAAACCCGTCAAGACAAAACAGAAGAAAGAAAACTGCTTTCATTTGAGGAGGACACGCCCATATCAGCCGAACTATGAATACCATACATCACTGATCAGAGACACCCACTTGAATGGCAAGATTAACTTGTCATGGCTATGATTGTCAGGGATCCCGTGTGGTTGTGTTGACAGAGATGGACTCTATTTTATGTTTAATATTGTTTAAATATGTTAATGAAATTAAATATAGAATTCAAATGAAATACAATGAATCTGAAATAATACATTATACAGTGTAAATGCTGTACAAATGAATAATAATATGTATTGCTGAAGCCACTAGTTGGAAGTAGGCTGTGGTTCAGCGGACACGTAAGCTGGATTCATTTCCATGTGGATGCCCATCTCTTGGTGTTCATCTGTTGTAGTGCAGGTTGACAGGAGATGATGTGATCAGAACAACAAACATCAAAATTACAATAAACACAAAATTAATAAAACATCACAGCAAAACAGCAGTTCTAATTAAAAACATACCAATCTTATCACTGGCTATATAAGCGGGATTTTCAATCATATCAATTTTAGTCTCTAATTGTGCTCTATTTTCTATTCAAAAAGATAGACAGAAATATATAATTATAGCACTTGCACAAACCAATGATTTAAATTTTATTTACAGTACAGGTCAACCACTTACCGTAATTCAAGGGATCGTAGGCAGGGTTATCATCCATCTCAATATTATTTGTAAACGGAACGTCTTGGGATACTGTGGTACATGTAAAATAAAAGTATGTATATAGTAGAGAATACTTGTACTCTTGGGCATCATGCAATGAGTGGATACAATTGAATGGCACAAAATGGCAATAACTTACCAGGTTGAGTGAGTGGTGTGCTGAGACTGGGTCTTGTGGTGATGTGATAGCTATCTAGTATAGATCAAATACAACCATGACATACAGATTTAGAGCCGAACTAACTCAAATTTGCTCAGACACTAGTTGTCAAGGTACTGATACGGTATATAGGCTAAGCACTGTCACGAGTACCTCTACACATAAAATATACTGGTTCACAAGTTCCACCATACATGAGTACACCTAGCTAGGGAAGTGTTTCATAACAGAACAGGTAAACTACTGTATCAGTAAGCATATGTAGCATACATAAGCATAGTAATATTTAAATTAGTTCATAGTGATTGAATTGTAATTCCCAATCGATTTTACAAGTAACAAGTATTAATAGGAAACAAGAGATATCGTGTATGTTCTGAGTTACCCTTATAGGAATTCTTTGTTCTTCTCACACAGCACACCACAACACCAACCACAATGATTGTCACTACTATAACGACTGTAACACACAGGAGGACAGTGACTGAAATAGTGGCTGGAATAACAACAGCTTGACCTAGTTGGTTGTCACTGGTTGAATCTAAACAAGAAGATTGCAATACCACATCACAACTAATAAAACTGTTTTATATCGAGCACTTTCACCTGTTGGAACTGTTGACTGAGGTGTAGAGGAGGCACTAACACTGACAGTGGACTGGACTGGACCAACTATACATGGTGACAAGAGAGAATAGTTGGTGTAATGGTCTGACCTATCAATAACCTAAAATGCTGGCAGCTGTACCTGGAGTGCTGGTTGGAAGTACTGTAGAGGTAGTGGTGTTTGGAGTAGGGGAATAGTAGCAGAACACGATAAAGGGATCGGGAGTGTTACTAACACCAGTTGGCACGGGATTAGTAAAAGTGTTGTTATTTTCACTGTTGTCCGTGTGCCACAGAATGTACTCTGGACGTACATCCATTCCTTCTACAAGTTGACAAGAGTTACGTGCTTGGAAGTGCGTCATCAAGTAAAACTCTTGCTCTCTTGGAAGGATGATGGGGACATTGGGGTCCCCATCACATCGACAACAATATTGAATAGTTATCCTATGATTCTCATATATACCATCGGGTATGTGTCCACCCCAACGATTTGCTGGGTCTGTTGTCTCTGTATACCATGTTGACATGCCTTCCTCAAATGGAGTATTACATGACCTTGAAAAGACACAATAGCACCCAGAGGACCAAGTATTACCATTGGAGGTTAGAAAATTGAATTCATTCTGACAGAACTCAATTCGTATGGCAAAGTCCGATACTGATCCTGAAATGTGAAGATCAGGAGATGCTCTATTTATGTTGTCCTGCTCCTCAGTGTTGAAGAATATAAATCCATTGTCTTGAAAGTTCAAACCACATTTATTCGGACAGCCACTCCTCGATTTGAGTAGGCTAAAGGCGTTATCAGGCCAGCATATTTCTGTTTCTGTATAGGAGTGAGGTTGAAGTAAATATCACTCAACATGTACAACTCCAGCCCAGCGTCACAGGCAATCTACACTACTGCGCTTACATTATACGTAGGCAATAAGAAAATAGCTAAGCATAAGCATATCAAAATCTAGACCAAGTAGCATTTATTCAATTGACGCAATAACAGGCTAATACATCATAGACTTTGTGTATATATTGAAATTCGGAAAAATTACTCAATGAATTAGGTGTAGTGCTGCCAAATTGTTGCTCTATCACTGCTTGTATACAGGAGACCTGGGGCTAGCAATATCTGGTGGCTACAGTGAATCTCTCACCTTGCTCACTTTTTACTGGGTCTACTTCGAGCCAGATCAACACGACAACTGACGGTAATAGCCTCACGAACAAAGAAAAACCCATGATCTCTAGAACGCTCGAGCATAGATACTTAGTCTGGCGCGCTGGACCTCTCCCTCTCTCTAGATCTACCGCGCGTGGGCGCGGTAGAGAGAGGGAGAGGTCTAGCAACTATTGTCAATTTCACACCTCGGCTCGACTAATGAAATCGCCGGCAACTGAAATGACACCGCCAGTAATAATTATTGGCACTAGCCGCTCCGCGGGCGTTTAAAGAATAGGCGTGTGGAAGAGTGTGTAGACGACGTCTGGCCTTGGAGTTACCTTCTTGCTGGCTGGAGATATCCCAGTACCTCTAAAAGAGAGCGACAGTATACGCTGACAGTGCTGAACGCGCTGATCGACGAGCTGTACAATTCTGCTTCTTGTAGCAGCCATCTCTGTCTCCAGCCTCTCCACTTTCGCAGCCTGATCACTGCAACGCTCGAAAACACTATGATTATAGCGTTGTTTGGCAGTTTCAGAGAAATCTGGCTGATTTCGTTCAGTTTTCGCCCGAGAATGGTGAGTGCGAACGCTTCAGCGACCTTTTTCCTTTCTTGAGCGGAACGTCAGCGGTAGCGCAGACGCAGCATGTTGTTTCTAAGTGACTAGCCTTTAATCCCTGCGCCATCCGTGTTGTATCCCTTCATCGAAATTGTTCCAGCGTCCAAATACAACTCGCACCTTCGTCCGTACGTAGTGTTGCTTATAAACGCCCACGGCGATGATGATCGTAGGGTGTGAAATCGACAATAGTTGCTAGACCCTATTTCTCATTTTCGCCCCCGCGCGATAATGAGAAATTGGGTCTAGCGAGCCAGACTAATAGATACTCCAACAAGCTAACGTGAGCACGTGATAAATCAATGTCAGGCTATTATCCTATGGGCGTTTATCGACTGAGATATAGTCCTACCACTAAGACAGTGTTAAACTGCTCGGTAATGACCATACACAGTATATAATATGGATTTACATTAAGTGTTGATACCTCATATGCATCATGCTGTATATGGCGATACACCCATCAAAAGTCAGTTCCCATGTTCAATACAGCATTGATCTATTAGGCTAACTGTGGCTGTCTACATTACCACATAAATATTATATTCAACCTAATTTCCTAACTTGTTGGTGAGGTTGGACTTATATATCATATAATTACATGGGTTGTTTAAATTTGGAAATAAATTAACTTCTTTATTAGATGTTCAGAGTACAATAATTCTGTACACCTTTGGGTATGTACAAAAATAATGAAACCATTTTTATTATTCAAATAATAAAATAATATACAAAATGGGTGCCAGTTACTTGTCACTGCAGTACACCCCCTGCAGATCAGTGTAGAGTAACTGCCCTATTGTTAGGTCGGCTCCCAACACAGCAGCATTCTCATGAACGGCAAGATCTGCACGACTCCACTGAAAGATGCACTCCCTGGGCTGCTTCAGAGTATAGTGAATAGCATTGAAAGATGGACGGGCAGCTGGTTTGATGTTCCTGTGTGAAGTGTTGGTTCCTGGGTATCATGTTATCACATGCACACACACACACACACACACACACACACACACACACACACACACACACACACACACACACACGTGCACACACACACACACACACACACACACAGCAGCCAAAGTTTGGTACATGCACTCACACGGTATTACTCACCAACAGTCAATCATGATTTGATAAACAGATCTCGGACATCCAGGAGGTGGAAACTGTCGGTAACCACTCATCAGCTTAGTGTATGTCTAAAGGAGGAATACATTAGTAACTCCAACATGAACCTCCTCTACGACCCCACATCCTTCTTAATCTGACAAAGCTCTGATAGACAATTAAACATTAGCAAAAGACATAATTACAGACCATAATACAAAACCTCCATAATCTGTCATGCTATTTGTTGTCCAGAGTGAATATATTAGATTATCAAAGTCCTATTGTAACATTGAAAATGGATGTCTATGTATGTGTATTGACACATGCATGTAAATACATCATGTACGTATATACGTATACGTGAACATTTTCAACACATTGTGTTGTTTGGTACATATTGTACATGGAATATTGTTCAACATCAAGACGTTACCTCAACAACATTTAACCCTTCTAGTGGCTTCTCTCCCAGGCTCCATATCTCGTACAGCACACAACCATAACTCCACACATCACTGGCTGTGGAGTACTTCTTGTAAGCCAATGCCTCGGGAGCCGTCCACTTCAAAGGGACCACTCCACCAACTGATTTGTAGTAATAAGATTCGTCAATGTCGCGAGCCATACCAAAGTCAGCAATCTACAACAGAACACAGAATACAACAATAGAGATGCTATAGCATGAAGAGAGGGGATGATAAAGGAGTGGGTGGGATATATTTACTTTGCACACAAGTTTGCTGTCAAGTAAGATGTTCCTTGCTGCCAAATCTCTGTGAACAAACTTCTTCTGCGAGAGGTATTCCATTCCAGTAGCAATCTCCCTTGAAAACTGCAACAGTCTTCCACTTGCTTGTGCTTGTGTCAATCTAGTGGGAATAGTACAAATAAATACATTTATATTTTGTGAGTATCCACAAACTAACTCGTCCAATCCTTGAGAATATAGTAACAAATATGTACTAGTGGGAAGTAGTTAAAATGCATACATGCTTGTGTATGTGCATTATATTATATACAAAGTAACTCATTCAATCCATTGGGACTATCATAACCAAGATGTGCTGTATACATCCAAGTACATAAGTAGTACTAAATGTATTGTACATAGACACTAACCCGTCCAATACATTGGGAAGGTAATTGTACAGAGTACCATTTGATAGGTGTTCCATTACAATCATCTCCTGCAGGAAATATCATAAAAACATGGCTAGGTGGGATTCTATCATGGTCCATTAGGTATAGAGGTGAGCGTGTGCACTTATATGATGCACACATACATGGTGTGTGTGTGTGTGTGTGTGTGTGCGTGTGTGTGTGTGCGTGTGTGTGTGCCTGTGTGTGTGTGTGTGCGTGTGTGTGTGTGTGTGTGTGTGTGCGTGCATGTGTGTGTGCCTGTGTGCGTGCGTGCGTGCGTGCGTGTGTGTGTGTGTGCCTGCCTGCGTGCGTGCATGCATGTGTGTCTGTGTACGTGTGTGTGTTTGTGTGTGTGTGTGTGTGTGTGTGCATGTGCGTGCATGCGTGTGTGTGTACATGTAGGTGTGTGTGTGCATACGTGTGCACATGCATATGTACTCACACATGAATCAGTATTTCCCTTTTCAGGTACTATTCCAAACATTCTCACAATGTTAGGATGCTTGAACTGTCCCATGGTGGCTGCTTCTTGGAGGAACGTGACCTTCTCTTTCTCTTTGGCCTTATCGTTTTGCGTCTTTACAGCAACATTGACGTCTTCTCCATTCTTCCTCCAAACAGCCCTGTGCACCTCACCGAAGTTACCCTGTCCAATCATTTCACCAATACTGCATCAAAGGTGACAAAACAGACTGAATGATGCTGACCAAATCGCTTCCAACAAAATTGTGGACTATGTTACAACATCCAATACTGTGTAGGAGCACATTTTACACTTTTGTATGTGAATGCACAAAATGATAAGTACTAAATCCAACATACATTCCTATTAAGGAACACACACTCATTTTACACTGCTGTGTACTTACATAATGTCATTTAATGGGATCCTACATGGACGTTTCATTTTTCCAATAAAATCATGAAGAGCAAATTCTGTTGGAGGAGGCAGGTAGAATTCCAAGGTAACATCTTCATCATCGTCGTCATTCAATGCTTCATATTGGGAACTTTCCAGGAGTGGAAAGCTGGAAACATCAGTTGTACTTGTTGGCATGGTAACATCATCACCCTGTATGTCAGTATACAAATACAAACATTGTATTAGCCAAGTCCCATATCAATCAAATGACTACATCCACAATAGTCATGCTTTCTATACCTCTACAATGTACAATTTCAACAGTGCTCTGCTTATGCATGTCTAGTTTAGTTTAGTTCAGATATATTGCATTGTAAGCAGAGGATGAGAGGGCAAATGTATGCCCATGCAAAAAATACAATAATGCATGCACACTACAGTATCAAGTACATAATGGACTCAACGCCATGAAGTTGTACTGTAGTATAGTATGTAATAGTACGGTCTATTACACGAATGTTAATGCTATTGTAGCACATCCGTAGTATTATAAGGACATCATAATATACTATTATAAGGGCCTGATAACTTACTATTCTAGAATGGGAGGCAGGGTCCTATAGATATATACTCAACAACATCTAAAAATGGATGCAAGTTGCAATCTAATTAGGACACACACTGGTGCCAAAGGTTGCCCACAATGAAAGCTGTTTACATAGTTGGGTCCTACAAAGTCAACTGGAGCTGACTCCCACAACTGGTGGGATTTGGCACACATGACAACAGGAAAGATGAATCCTCTGGGTAAAACACTCCTACCTTCTTGTCTGGATCCTGTTCAGTTGTGTCTGAAGAAGGTTCTTCCTAATATTGGAGTTTACAAATACCCATATGTGAGCAATTGAGATCCAAACACAATCACTGAACAATTTGTAGTCTTGGTAAGACACTAACCTTCAAGTCGGTAATATCATCCTGTTGTGGTCTTTGCGATCTCACTGAGGTGGAGACACCCGTACATTCAGTTGGATCAAGAGAATAGTGTCTGTCACCTGGAACAATGTAGTTGGCTGCTGAAGTAACCAGGACCTGAAGAAACAAGACAACGGTATGCACACCTGAATCTAATATGCTGCTGATATCATGGAATAAAGTCAATTTTGACGTACCGAGTGATCCTCACGTTCACGTACTTCAGAATAATATACTCTGTCATCCGGTGGCAAATCAGGAGCTTGGACCAAATCCCCAGAGAATGTAGGTGGATTTGCACACACCAACAGAGAACTACCCAGATCTAGATATGAAGGTCAAGCAATGTCATTGAGGACATCGAGAGGAAAAAGATATGATACATGTTCTCACCTTTATAGGAATCCTTCTTTTTCCTCACACAGCACACCACAACACCAACCACAATGATTGTCACTACTATAACGACTGTAACACACAGGAGGACAATAACAGAAATAGTGGCTGGAACAACAACAGCTTGACCTAGTCGGTTGTCACTGGTTGAATCTAAACAAGAAGATTGTAATACCACATCACAACTAATAAAAATGTTTTATATCGAGCACTTTCACCTGTTGGAACTGTTGACTGAGGTGTAGAGGAGGCACTAACACTGACAGTGGACTGGACTGGACCAACTATATATGGTGACAAGAGTGGATACTTGGCATAATGGTCTGAGTTATCTACAGCCTAACATGATGACAGCTGTACCTGGAGTGCAGGTTGGAAGTACTGTAGAGGTAGTGGTGTTTGGAGTAGAGGAATAGTAGCAGAACACAATAAAGGGATCAGGAGTGTTACTAACACCAGTTGGAAGGGGATTAGTAAAAGTGTTGTTATTTTCACTGTTGTCTGTGTGCCACTGAATGTACTCTGAACGTACATCCGTTCCTTCTACAAGTTGACAAGAGTTACGTGCTTGGAAGTGGGTCATCAAGTAAAACTCTTGCTCTCTTGGAAGGATGATGGGGACACTGGGGTCCCCATCACATCGACAACAATATTTGAGAGTTATCCTATGATTCTCAAATGTACCATCAGGTAAAGCTCCATCCCAACGATTTGCTGGGACTGTTGTTTCTGTATACCATGTTGACGTGCCTTCCTCAAATGGAGTAGTACATAACCTTGAAAAGACACAGTAGCACCCATGGGGCCAAGTATAACCTTTGGAGGTTACAATATTTTTCCGACAGAACTCAATTCGTATGGCAAAGTCCGATACTGATCCTGAAATGTGAAGATCAGGAGATGCTCTGTTTCTGTTGTCCTGCTCCTCAGTGTTGAAGAATATAAATCCATTGTCTTGAAATTCAAAACCACATTTATCCGGACAGCCACTCCTTGGTTTGAGCAGGGCATACCTGCTATCAGGCCAGCATATTTCTGTCAAAACATGTGATGGAATAGCATGTTATAGTAATAAAATTTCAGTGTGCATCATAACCATTCATGCATTACTTCTAAGGAGGATGCAACTAACTTGTAATTGTATCCAGGTGGTCCTAATTTCCTTCCAATTATATATTATTCTGCAAGCCTCAGGTTTCTACCTATGTACATAATTGCTTGAGGGACGGGGGTGGGGGGTGGGGTGGCAATAGTGATAAATTTAGGTCATTTAATGTTTCCTTGAACACTAATCGTTTCACAATCAATTTTGGTCCATATGTAGTAACGACCGTAGCATGAAACTACATGACAACTGTAGACATTGGTTACTACGAATTCTTGTTCGTGTTCTCACAATCTGTTAAAAATAGCACTTACTGTACTTTCATTTCCACCCACCAATATGAATTGTAGCATATAGACTACAGGAAAGTGTCTGCTTCAACTCTATAGAAATCAGCAATCAAGTTTGCGAATTGATCATCAGCTTCTAGCATGGATCCAATGGTCAGATATCAATTAATTGGAATGAATGCTGGACAACCCACTGCAGATTTGCTCTGTCTAAGGAGCTAGAGGAGTACTTTGGAACAAACTAGTACACTGATATTATTCAGTCAGTCGCTGATGGGGTAGGCATGACTGAGGAGGAGAGGGTGGTGGAGGAGGGAGACAGGGTGAAAAGTGTGCAGAGAAAACAGCCCCCACAACTGAGGTTGTGAGCTGAGGAAGGTGTTGTTCCCAGCTGAGGGATGCTACTCTACATCTGCATGAGTACACACCTTTCGTGGATCAAAGTCTTGATCCTCTGTGTACATTTAAATTACCAATACAGTGGAACCCCTCTATTATGGACACTGTGGGACCTTGATTTCAGTCCTTATTACAGAGGTTTCCTCAATTCAGAGGTCACTTAATACACTACAGTACTATACTAGGATACAGAATGGTGTCCTTATTATAGAGGTTTCTGCTATTCAGAGGTTTGTAATAGAGAGGTTCCACTGTAATAGTAAACGATAAATCGACTACCGACCACATGCAGCTGTAGTCTGCATCACGGAAGACATATCGGGATACAGTACCGCTATAAGTGAAGAGGCCACAAAAAGGAGATTGGACCGGGAGAGGCGGGGATGCGATCACCGTATGCACGCCTTTCAAGTGTACAGTAACATCTTTGACGTGATCGCAGCCAATTTGGCTGTGCACTGTAATGTTAGCATGTTACTTTATTTTCTCACAAAGCGGTCACATCACTAAGGATTAAGACGCCACACTAGTCGGAAGGATGGACAACTGCAAAATGGTCGTGATCTGAACTCTGCAGTACACGCGCAGGCACAAGCACACTGTGTTATGAATACAGGGGTGAAGTTGATATTAATACCTGAATCCTGACCTTCAGTCGATCCCAAAGAAACGAGAAACAGCAGAAGTATCTTCAAGAACATCTCAGCATAGATAGTCCCTCGATATCTGTGGCATCCGCATGATCAGAACACGTGACACATCAATTGCGTCACGCTTCGCGTACGTCATCACGCGAGTACGTAGAACTTGGTACTGTACTGTATTATTTTTGATCTGACTCATCAATAACCTAACATGCTGGCAGCTGTACCTGGAGTGCTGGTTGGAAGTACCGTTGAGGTAGTGGTGTTTCGAGCAGGGGAATTGTAGCAGAACATGATAAGGGTTATTTCAGATTGAGTATAAATTGGGTTCTTTATTGGATTGTCCAATAAAGAACCCAAGTACAGTACAATAATGCTGTACACTACTTGGCTATGTGTACAAAAATGAACACATTTTGTCTTACATAATCCACTGTTCAAATAATGAGTAAATGAATAAATGGGTGCCAGTTACTTGTCACTGCAGTACACCCCCTGCAGGTCAGTGTAGAGCGACTGTCCTATTGCTAGGTCGGCTCCCAACACAGCAGCATTCTCATGAACTGCAAGATCTGCACGACTCCACTGAAAGATGCACTCCTTGGGCTGCTTCAGAGTATAGTGAATAGCATTGAAAGGTGGACGGGCAGCTGGTTTGATGTTCCTGTGTGAAGTGTTGGTTCCTGGGTATCATGTTATCACATGCACACACACACACACACACACACACACACACACACACACACACACACACACACACACACACACACACACACACACACACACACACACACACACACACACACACACACACACACACACACACACACACACACACACACACACACACACACACACACACATACACACACACACACACACACACACCCATACACACACAACACACACACACACACATGCACACACACACACACACACACATACACACACACACACACACACACACACACACACACACACACACACACACACACACACACACATGCACACACACACACACACACACACACACACACAGCAGCCAAAGTTTGGTACATGCACTCACACGGTATTACTCACCAACAGTCAATCATGATTTGATAAACAGATCTCGGACATCCAGGAGGTGGAAACTGTCGGTGACCACTCATCAGCTCAGTGTATGTCTAAAGGAGGAATACATTGGTAACTCCAACATGAACCTCCTCTACGACCCCACATCCTTAACAACCTGACAAAGCTCTGATAGACAAACATTATCAAAATATGTAATTACAGACCATATTACAAAACCTCCATAATCTGACATGCTATTTGTTGTCCAGAGTGTGCTAGTTTATCAAAGCTTTACTGTAATGCAGAAATGGATGCACACAGATGTGTATTGACACACACATGCAAATACATTAGTGTGTATACGCATGATAATTATCATTTGTACGTACATGTGTCATAACATCAGCTTGTTCCACAAAAACAAGTTTTTTCGTACATGGAATATTGTTCAATATCGAGACGTTACCTCAATAACATTCAAGCCTTCTAGTGGCTTCTCTCCCAGGCTCCATATCTCGTACAGCACACAACCATAACTCCACACATCACTGGCTGTGGAGTATTTTCTGTAAGCCAATGCCTCTGGAGCCGTCCACTTCAAAGGGACCATCCCACCAATCGATTTGTAGTAATAAGAGTCGTCAATGTCGCGAGCCATACCAAAGTCAGCAATCTACAATAGAACACAGAATACAAAATCAGAGATGCTATAGCATGACACAGAGGGGATGATAAAAGAGTTGGTGGGATATATTTACTTTGCACACAAGTTTGCTGTCAAGTAAGATGTTCCTTGCTGCCAAATCTCTGTGAACAAATTTCTTCTGCGAGAGATATTCCATTCCAGTAGCAATCTCCCTTGAAAACTGCAACAGTCTTCCACTTGCTTGTGCTTGTGTCAATCTAGTGGGAATAGTACAAATAAATACCTATATATTTTGTGAGTATCCACAAACTAATGCGTGCAATCCTTTGAGAATATAGTAACAAAGATGTACTGTATACATCCAAGTACATAAGTAGAACTAAATGAAGTCTTGTACAAACATACTAACCCGTCCAATACATTGGGGAGGTAACCGTGAAGAGTACCATTTGATAGGTACTCCATTACAATCATCTCCTGCAAAGAATCATTACAAAAGACATGGCTAGGTGTGATTCCATCATGGTCCATTAGGTATACAGGTGAGTGTGTGCATGTGCATGTGTGTGTGTGTGTGTGTGTGTGTGTGTGTGTGTGTGTGTGTGTGTGTGTGTGTGTGTGTGTGTGTGTGTGTGTGTGTGTGTGTGTGTGTGTGTGTGTGTGTGTGTGTGTGTGTGTGTGTGTGTGTGTGTGTGTGTGTGTGTGTGTGTGTGTGTGTGTGTGTGTGTGTGTGTGTGTGTGTGTGTGTGTGTGTGTGTGTGTGTGTGTGTGTGTGTGTGTGTGTGTGTGTGTGTACATATGGATATATGGATGTGTGTGTGACATGTGTTGGTGTGCTGTACTAAGTGAACAAATATGTGCACTCACACATGAGTCATTATTCCCCTTTTCAGGTACTATTCCAAACATTCTCACAATGTTAGGATGCTTGAACTGTCCCATGGTGGCTGCTTCTTGGAGGAACGTGACCTTCTCTTTCTCTTTGGCCTTATCGTTTTGTGTCTTTACAGCAACATTGACAGTTTCTCCGTTCTTCCTCCAAACAGCCTTGTGCACCTCACCGAAGTTACCCTGTCCAATCATTTCACCAATACTGTGTGAAGGTTGACAAAACAGGCTGAATGATACTGAATACATCACTTCTAACAAAACTGTGGACTAGTTACAACATCTAATTTTCTCACTTCACATTTTTGTATATGAACGTACATAACAGTATAAACTACATCCAACATGCATTCCTAATAAGGAACACACGCTCATTCCACACTGCTTTGTACTTACATAATGTCATCTGATGGGATCCTACATGGACGTTTCATACTTCCAATGAAATCATAAAGAGCAAATTCCGTCAGAGGAGGAGGGTAGAATTCCAAAGTAACATCATCATCGCCATCATTCAATACTTCATAATCGGAGCTTTCAAGGGGTGGAAAACCGGAAATTTCAGCCGTACTTGTTGGCATGGTGACAT
This sequence comes from Chondrilla cf. caribensis, assembly GCA_964020155.1. Taxonomy (NCBI): domain Eukaryota; kingdom Metazoa; phylum Porifera; class Demospongiae; order Chondrillida; family Chondrillidae; genus Chondrilla; species Chondrilla cf. caribensis. Next base: position 3,949,918 of record OZ026556.1, on the reverse strand, counting down.
CATCATCCTGTAAGTAACCAAACCACCAATGCCATGCACGTGAACATACTCATCAGACTTCATCCACAATGTCCAGCCTATAACCCTATGTATTATACCAGCTGCATTCACAAAAAAATTAATCCTGAATCAACCACCGCTATATAACATGCAACATTTTAGTTGGAACGCATTGCATAACCAGACAGTTGGCAAGTACTCCAACACCAGCAACCACCTCCAACAGCAGAAATACTAAGGATAGCATGCAGTGGTGTATAGCTGGCAGTATTCAAAAGACTAATTTGAGTTCAGCATTACTGTATCATCATGCAAATTACACACAGAGAAAGAACAGGACAATAGGCTGTGAGGAAATGTTCCACACAAAGAGAACCTTCTATAGTTAGTACACAGTCGCCGTGTACAAGTCATACCTGTCAACATTGCTTACATCCATAGGAACACGGTAACTATGACAACAATAACAGCAGGAATCCTCCAAGTAAAACACACTCACCTTCTTGTCTGGATCCTGTCCAGTCTTACCCAAAGAAGGTTCTTCCTGTTATGAAAGTTAGCAAACATGAAGTGATTGAGATCCAAACAAATTTAGAGTGTCTGCTGACCGTGGTGACATCATCTGGCTCCAGTCTTTGCGCTATTGACAAGGGAGAGGGACCCGTGTATTCAGGTGGGGCTGGAGAAAACTCTCTCTGGCTAGGATGAATGTAGCTGGCTGCTAAATTAACCCGGACCTGAAGGAAAACAACAATACTACACATACTGCTGTTGAATGAATACTACATACATATAAATAGACTAAGTGACAATGTTAAAATATCCAATTGAATTTTGACTTGCCGTTCCATCCTCACGTTCACATATTTCAGAATAGCAGACTCTGTCATTTGGTGGTAAATCAGGAGCTTGAGTGACATGGGCTATTACCTCTGTATACGCACTGTCCAGTGAAGAAATGTTTGGATCTAAAAGGGGCAATCCATGTTGCAACCACTGAGGTTCAGGAGACAGAATGAGATATGAGTGTGTTCTCACTTTCATAGAAATTCTTCTTCTTCCTGCAGCACACCACACCCACCACAATGATTGTCACTACTATAACGACTGTAACACACAGGAGGACAGTGACTGAAATAGTGGCTGGAATAACAACATCTTGAACTAGTCGGTTGTTGCTGGTTGAATCTGAACAAGAGGAATGTAATATATCATGAATTCATAATTATATTACTATGATGCTAATCAATAAATATAATGAATGTAAAACACAAAGTCACAACAACGAGGTAAAATAGGACCAGGGAATTACGATCAGTTCATTGTTACTGGTTATCTGAAACAATACTATGGAATTCCTATACAAGGCCACAACCCACACTACCACTTTGTCATCAAGTGTTATTACCATTTTCACCTGCTGGAGCTGTTGATTGAGGTGTAGTGGACTGGACTGGACTGACTGGATGGTGACAAGAGAGGAGACCTGAGTAACACAATGGATGCTAGAGAACTATCATGTGCAAACAGCTTTACCTGGAGTAGTGGTGGTGTTTGAAGCAGGAGAATAGTAGCAGAACACGATGTAGGGATAGGGAGTGTTTCTAGCACCAGTTGGAATGGGATTCACATACGTATTGTTTCCATTACTGTTGTCCGTATGCCACTGAATGTACTCTGCACGTACATCCATTCCTTCTACCAGTTGACATGAGTTACCTGCTATGTAGTGGGTCATCAAGTAAAACTCTTTCTCCCTTGGAAGAATGATAGGGGTATTGATGTGCCCATCACATCGACAACAAAAGTAAAACCTTACACTTCCAGAAAAAAAACTAATGAATCGTGGTAAGGTTCCATCATAAATGGCATCCGGAGCCTCTGTCTCGGGGAGCCATTCTGCTCTCCCCTCAATAAACATTTCAGGACATGTAACGGATTCAAAGAGACAATAACATCCAGGAGGCCATATGATATCACTAGGTGTCGACGTTTCACTGACACAGAACTCCAGTTTGATAGCGAAATCTGTTACAAATCCTGACATGTGAAGATCAGAAGACTGACCGTTCCTGTTGTTGGTGTCTTCTGTGTTGAAAATTAGGAAGCCTTCGTTGAAGGTAACACCACATCCGGATATGTTGTAGTAGTTGGGACAGCCACTAATGGGTTTGGGCATGGCAAAAGATGCGTCAGGCCAACATGTTTCTGGGGAAAATAATACATTAAATAATAATCATTGATATCAGATGACACAAAAGTACACCTGTTTACAAAGTTAATTCTTAGTTTCTACCATTATAATATCTGCCAGGATGGTTTGTGGACATTTAACTCACTTATACCAGCTGACACTAATATTAATTTTAATAATGACCACTAATATTATGATGCACAGGTAAAGTTTGAATATTGAGCACAAGACAGGTTTGTCTGTAGAGCCTTAAAATTCTATGCAATTCAACATTCAATCACTGTCACGATCTAAGGAAATTACACACTGCATGTATTATTATACAGTACATTTAGACCATATTTGAAATATCTGCATCATGTATATATCATATCATCAAAATGGAAGACGAAGGATTTATGTACGTCTCGTGTGGCAACCAGCCCCGCTTTCCTCTTTATTTCGTTTTCCCCTGGAACGGGAGTGAGGATGAAAGGTATCTGGTCATCGAGACTAGATTATCGTTACGGTAAAGGGGGTTGGGATGATGGGCGGTACTGCACTCGCCACTGACAAGCGATTTTCTTTGGCGTAATATGTTTGGTATGATCACACCCAACTTAACAGTGTGCTCTCATCTATTATATTAGGTTTATTACATCTCACAAAGCGGTCACATTGCTAAGGATATAGATCCCACACTAGTCGGAGGGATGGACATCTGCGAACTGGTCGTGATCTCAACTCCGCAGTATACACGCGCAGGTACAAGCAAACTGCGTTATGAGTACAAGGGTAGTGGTGATATCGATACCTGCATCCTGGCCTTCAGTCGATCCCAAAGAAACGAGAAGGAACGGAATTATCTTCAAGAATAACATCCCCGCGTGGAGATCTACTCAGTAAAATAATGGAGATCCAAATCATGTGACACACGGAGCTACGCGTGATTGATTTCCGGAATTGTCCGCAATAATATGGCTGTCACATTTAATTTAATTTAAAATTTAATTTGTAATACTACAATTAAACCATTGCAGATTTCGCACATAGCATGTAAGGGGATAATAAATCTGTACAGCCATTTCATATGAATGAAGTTTCAAATAAGTCAATGTTCAGATGTGCAAATCGTGATCAAGTCCACTATATGCTTCCCAGAGAGTCATTCACAGCCCAACATTTGTTAAACATCATATTCCTATTATACTGTAGAATGGTATGCACTTCCTATTAACTATGTACAAAAATAATTGGACCATTTCCACGGTCCAATTTCAATTAAGGATGAAATATACATAGAAAGTGCTGTTTATATATCACAAAGGATAATATTATAATAATATAGGTTTGTACAGTACCCACATTGTTGAAGTCACTAGTTGGAACTAGGCTGCAGTTCAATAGACACCTAAAGTGCATTTGTTTCCATGGGAACATCCACCTCTTGGTGTTCATCTACTGTACGGTGGTAATGTGAGATGACTGGCTTGATACCAATGTCACAATTATAAATATATTATACTAAACATCACATTATTAGCACCGAGAATAAACTAGAAATCCAGTGTTTTGAACTTCTGGACCTCATTAGCACAACATAAACATACACACGAACATTATATCCACGAGACATGTTATACCGATATGCATATGTACCATGTATTAGACACTAGTGTTCCAGTGTTTCAGTCTGAGCCTCATCAGTACAGGGTATATACGTATTCACATGAAAACAAACATGCACACACACACACACACACACACAAACACACACACGCATGCGCGCGCACACACACACACACAAACACACACACGCGTGCGCGCGCGCGCACACACACACAATGTCAATTTCCACATTATATGTGCAGAAACACAATATCATGCACTTCTATGAGGCTTAATACCTGTTTCCTGTCGGCCTTCAGGCAACCCCAAAGGAACAATAAACATCAGATTTAAGTAGATTCAAGACCATATCTGTACGTATGAAACTAGAACAGCAAACCCAACCCAGGAGGATAATGCTGTTTACAATACGTAGGAGACACCCTTGAATCATGACTGTTGAAAGGCCCTAGTTCATGAACGATGCATTGAACAGGAAAATTCAACAATGCTTCAAACCTGTCTGGTCCCCAAGGATATGTAGTTTCTTCATGTACAGCTTTGCTATTGGTCACATGTCACCACACAAGATGGGGTTACACCTACTGTACAGTTCAAGTACAACTGCTACTGGGAACATCAACCTGCAACCGATTCGTGATCACACAATTGTAATGCAACTTCATTGGAGGGGCTGAGTATATAGCAATGGACACTACTTGTCACAGTAGTAGAACAAACATGCCTATCATAATAGCTTTATAATGCATGAAGGTATATACCTTATACACCGCATATGGAGGGAGAGAGTCCAATTTGTAAGGTCATGACCACTTCAATCTAGATGGAATTTTTGAAACGCTTGACATGTATTTCAATACATTTTTAAATAACATGACATCTTATAAAATACATCTGATTCATAACTATATACATGAAACAGTGTTTGCAATGTGTACAAACTAGAAATAGTTGAATTTCACTTCATTAGACCTCTCCCGGGACCACCCCACACTGTTGTCAGCATAGCCAGGATTCTTTGTCATTGGGATGGCATAGCCACTATTCAATAGTGTGCCAACACCTGGGGTGTTGGAGGATGTCACCCACATTGCTGTATAAAGAAAAGAAGTACCAACATATCAACCAACACATAGGATATAACTCTATGTGGTCAGCTAGGTTTTATTAAATTTATCTCAAATTGTGTACTCAGTCTGTACAAACTATGTAGCAGACTATTAGCTCTTATCACTTCCATTTTTGTTATGTAGTCCCTAGTGTTACCATAGGCGGTGGAACCAGGGGGGCAGGGGGGGGGGCATTGCCCACCTACTTTTTAAGGAGACATGTAATGTAACATAGGACACAGGAATCTAAAGGATAACTTATATTGTACCAAAGAAAGTTGTTTTTTGGTAACTTTTCTGAATTGTAGTTTACTTAGTCCTCTAATGCTGAACATTCTGATTGTCTCACATATTAATATAATTTTGAATGAGTCTTGGTGTTATGAGCATATGCATAGCATTTACTGAACACTGAAGTGAAGGAGTGGCTATATATGCTAATTTGGTGACTTAGTGTTCTGTACTGCATTTGCACTGGACCACTGTACCCCCCCCCCCTTAGGATTTTTATGTTCCACCGCCACTGGTTACAACATGTGTTTGTGTATACAGTGCTCCATGGGACCATAATATGGTGTCCTAGTACCCTAATGGTATGGTGCACTCAAATCAATAATAATAATAATAATAATATACAGTGCCACCCCATGTAACAATAGTTTCCAGAAAATATTATAACGGACACAGTAGTTCCAGATAGGTAGTATCAACACTCCCATGCACAGTTGCAAAATAATCCTTCATTGACTTACACACGTTGGCTGATTATTAGGATCTAAGGCACAATTAAGGTACAATAGATTCACCCACCCACACTCATGCATGCTAATTCACCACACATGCACACTCACATTTTTTAGATGATGTAACATAATACTCGTTTTTCTTTTTCTGTCTCACTTTGAAGCATATAGGAACACAACACAATAATAAAAGGAGCAACACTATAACAATACCGCCCACAAATCCTCCAAATGCAGATATCCCAATTGCTCTCACCCGGTCCAAATCATTAGGTGACAAAGGTGTTGTCTGGCTAGTCATCAGAGTAGGTGCTGGTTCACTGGCTGAGGTAGTCATTTTTATTTCTGTTATTGTTGTTTCATCTGTCACCTTCATTGTCTCCAGTATGTTTGTTGGCATTCTGCTTGTCATTGATGTTAAAGGAGGTGTTGTTTCTACTGGTGTACTTGTGTTATCTGCATTAATTCACAGAATTATATATACTACTGTAATCAAGCTCATAAAACATACATAACAAAATATTTAATAAGCTGAAGCCATGTAATTATAATAGAATTATTATAAGATCCACATAACTAACATCCCATATATGCAACAGTAACTGAACCTGAAAACTATCAAATCAGCAGTCTAGTAAAGCTTCTCACACATTATAACAATCCAATTATATAACATAACAATATGACCACTACATATTTTCAAGTCACAGGAAATCCTGTACTGTATTACACTTGGATCATATGCCTTTCGGACCTCCTTATATCAAAACTGAAACTGCTACACAACTGGTCCATATAGGTGATCTCAATTGTGAGGTTCTATATACAGTCACTATTATGTATGTATGTTAGTCACCAACATGCAGTTATCAAAGAGGTGTCATTTGAAATTCACATAATATTATACTATACTAGTCTATATAGATCCAGTCAGTTGACTATCCTAGGGTTCTGGCTGTTTACAGGTTGCACTGCAAAGATATCACTCGATTACACCCATTATTATTAAGCTTACACAGTTAGGTATTCCACTTACTTCGTGCATAGTAGCAGAAGAGTGTGACTATATCTTGGCTGAAGTCATAATAAGCTGGCGTCCAGCTTTGGATGTAATTTGATTCATTCTGACTCGAGTACCAAATGATGTACTCTAGTCGGGCCTCCATCCCCACCACTAGCTGGCACTGGGGGTATAACGCCATTAGGTAGAAGTCCCTGTCGGTTGGAAGGACAATAGGGTCTGCACTGGAACCGTCGCAGCGACAACAAAATTCTATGTTAGTAAAAATGGATGCGTTGCCGGTACCATCCGGAAGAGAACCATTGGTGATGGTCGATTCATTCCAATGAATTATTCCACTCCTAAAGTTCTCTGGGCAATCGCCTTTCTTTAGAATACAATAGCAGCCAGCAGGCCATTCGGACGAGTTGGACGAATTATCGTTGCAATAAGGTGCGGAGTTTAACTTCATACAAAAATGTAGACTGGATTCATTGTTGAGCGAGCTCCACAGATTGTGCTGAACTGTCGATCTGTTACTAACGTCATCGCTGAACACACTACTACCAGTTTCCCATTCAAAGCTGTAGCCTTCGGGACAACCGCTTGCAGGTCGAGGTAGTCCGTATGTGCCGTTTGGCCAGCACTGTCCTGTACCGACGAGGAGAAAACACTTAACTCATTGAATACTGAAAACCGAAAGTGAATATCCGGAGACTCTCACCATTAGTAAAAGGAAGAAGTTGTAGGGATAAAACTAAAGAAATGTACATAAGGGTTTTGGTCAGAATGCCGATTTTTTGACGGAAACTCACTTTCGCCTCCATTTTATTCCCACAATAAACACACTGGTACCATAGCTATGCGTAGACTGTGCTTATCCTACTGCGTATCTATTAGAAGTAGTTACAGTAATAACTGTACCCGTACAATAGTACATACATGATGTAGGCCTGTCCGGGAACAATGTTAGTGCACGGAAGTGTGGACATGCCGACCAGTATCCTACGCAAACAATATTATGTATATTGACATAATAATCGTTATTATGATATTTGTGTTTACGTATACACAAGTCTGTTTGCATTGTTGAACCTCTTGAATATGTCTAGAGATTCGAAATCTCCTGCTGGCACTAGTGCTGAATGGCAACAGTATGTACTTGCATGAAATATGCCACTGACATACATTCTATATGTTAAATACAATTATTAGATTGCCACATGTCTGCTAGCACTAGGGTAAACTACCCTATGAGACGCAAAACAACACATCGAAAAAGTATGCATAATATGCTAGTGATATACAATCTATAAAAGGTACATACTTTCTTCAGGCCAGAAGTTAATATAATATAATATCCATAATATAATATCTCTACTATAATAATATTACTATATAGTAGAGACTCATTAAGACAAGGTATATACAAGTGTTGGTTAGCACAATCCAATTTTGGGTACATTTGTTTTGTTAGTTGTAGCAATGCACATATATGTAATAAACAATCCTAATGAGAACATCGAATAACATGAACTGATTAGATTTATGGCCATGCAGTTTTGACCTCTTATATATAGTTAAGCTAGTTGGTCTAAACAAGTTTCCATTGTGTATGTATGTTTATATGATATTACATGTATTATCAAAGTATTATATTTGGGATGTGGCTTGTATATCCATATCATGAGTTTAATAGACTATTAACTCTTATTACTTCCATTTTTGTTATATCCCCTAGTGTTATGTGTTCGTGTATACAGTGCTATATGGGACCATATGGTGTCCTAGTACCCTTGTGGTATGGTGCACTCAAATAAATAATCAATCAATCAATCAGTTACTATACCAAAACTATGTACATTGTGTAACTTAGATCTAGTACAGGAGGAGAGGACCAGTTTCCTCAAAGATGAAATGGTATCGAAGCATCGTTGAACGTCCCTGTTTCAATGCATTGATTAATCGTCCGTGAAACAGGATCGAACTTTCAGCAATGATTCAATAGTGTTTCCTACTCATTGTAAACAGAATTATCCTCCTGTGTTACAATGTGCACAACAAAGATCAGTACATCCAGCTGTGTGTATAACAGTCACTAACAAAATATTATAATTGTATATATTATATAATTATACAACATTAATTTACTTATTGAAAAGAGGGTTGTTTTTGGCTGGGTAACATCTTATGGGTAAGTTCAATGGAAATCCCTCTATAGCCATAGAAATTTGATTGTACCAAACGTTTCGGCAGATGACGGCTACCTTTAAGGTAGGCAGTGAGCTGACGAAGGCAGCAGTTAGCTGCTGAAATTTATGTTTGGTGCATTAAAATTTCTATGGCTAGAGATTTCCATTGAACTTATCCACATTAATGTACTGTACTTACTTTGATCAAATCAATTTGCAATTGACACACCGAACACGTATTGAAAAAATATTACATACACTATAGTCAGCATTTTAATAGATAAATAACAGTCAATTGACAGTCCTCCTTATTTATAATAAAATTAATTTATAATACTGAAGGGAACATCTACGTATATACCATTATTGGTGTAAATACAAACAAAGCATTATGCAAAAATTAATACAAAAAATGATAGATGCTGGTAGAACCTATCTTGCATACATAAACCTCTACAGGTAGACCTTCTGAAGGTCAGCATATAGCAACTCTCCAATGCAGGGATCAGCTCCCAAAGTGGCTGCATCTTTGTGAACGTTAAGATCTGTTTGGGTCCATAGCAGGAGGCTACTCTGAGGCTGTCTTAGGATGTAACAGACACTCTCAACTGATGGCCTATGAGCAGACTGTGGGCTCCTATGCACAGAACACAACACGTATTATTACGAGGTTTGTAGCCCCGTGGGCTGCTATTGCAACACTCACCAGCAGTCAATCATGAGTTGGTAGAGAGCTCGAGGACATCCGGGAGGGGGATGCTGGCGATATCCTGCCAAAATCTCGGAGCAAACCTACATGCACACAGAGTGTGGGATTAGTGCATGTACAATGTACATATCAAAAACTACACACCCAGGTGAACATAAACATACTACGGAAAACAACAACAATAACCTAAAAAATACACAATACCACACCTGCTTGACACTGAGGCTGTTCAGTGGCTTCTCTCCCAGGCTCCATATCTCGTACAGCACACAACCATAACTCCACACATCACTGGCTGTGGAGTACTTCTTGTAAACTATTGCCTGCCACAGGACAAGTGACAACATCAGAAAAGTGAATAAA
>OZ026556.1:3925000-3935000 GCA_964020155.1 Chondrilla cf. caribensis | reverse complement strand
CACCCTCCACCTGCGAACAATGGACAAAATCTGACAGCTTTCACAATTGTAGTTCTAGTGTACACACACTGCAGGTCCCAAACTACACCACTGTCAACATAAGAACAATGCTAATTGGATGCCCAGTTCCTCCTAATTGTCAATCACTTAACTGATCTACTGTGTGGTGGGAAGCCTTTGGGGTTACAAAGTTTGTCACATTCCCCAGACATTGAGGTAGCTTTGAACAAGAAAATGTTGCCAAAAATGCCAAATGCACTTCACACTAAAGACATAATTATTGGTAAAAAAATTGGTAGATGCTTCAAAACTGCAAAAGCACTAGATTATTTCCCCTGACAAAATTCCAAGTAAATGGCATATGGCATTAAATAGAAATCTATCTTTAAGTGTTAAGAACCTTGTAAGTGGGCAGACTCTGGTTACAGTGGATGATACCTGGTTCAATGCCATCTCCTGCAATGGTTTCCAGGCATGCACATGCAAAGATACTGTGCCATACATTTGGGATGTGAATCGCGATACATACAAAACTCAGTTTACATAGATGTGCTCACAGTGATATTCCTTGGTTCCGAATAATTTACTTCGCTGTAGAGATGATTTTCCGAGGCGTACAGAGAAACAGATTCACCATTGTTGTCAACATCACTTTCTCTCAAGAGGGGAACATGGGATGAAAATTCTAGAATCCTCGGAGATTCTATTTTGGCATGAATGTCAGAGTAGGCATCACATACGCACATACATATACATATATGTACATATACAGATACGTATATGTGTGAATTTCAACAAAACCAACAGTAGAGTATTGTAATCTTATAAGAATGTACGGGATTACCTTGTACAAAACTCCTCTTGACACGGCGCCTTGAATTGTAGATGAGCACTATACTCAAGAGGATGATTATGACCAGCAGAACGATAACAACCAGTGTGCCGACCACTGACCATCCAACTGCACGTCCAAGATCATCACTTTCAGAGTTCACGGAATTCACATTGGTTCCTGGCAGTGTCGGTGAAAGGGATGGTGTAGATGAGGTTGACTGTATAAGATCCTGTTCAGATGTAGTTGATAAGAAAAATTCCTGTGTGGATGTTTCCGTTACTGTGACTGTTGCTGTACTGACTTGCTCTATAGAGGTTACTATAACTGTGGTAGGCTCTACTGTCTGCTGCGTATGCATACATATTGTGGGTTCCTCAGTGTCCTGTATGACGGTGGTTGTCCCTCTGAGTTGCTCTGCGACTGGTGAAGTTGCAGGTATGCTGTCAACTGGTATGATAAGGTCAGAGAGTTCATTTCTCTCCAGTGGAGGCATGATAACCAACGGATTTGCTGTTGTGAGATTCAAGTCTTCGAATACACCAGGTCCTGTATCCACAACATCAAACAATGAGGATAAATACTTGAATTAAATAGCATAAATTAGGAAATTACAAACAGTCTGAATTACTTAGTAGTACATTGAAGAGCAAACTAAATCATATAATTATATATATCATATCACAAGAGATGCTGTCAGTATTGGTCAAGTGAATACTAACCAGGAGTGTGTATTACCCAGGAGTATGTACAAACCAGGAGAGTATGTACTAACCATGAGTATGTACTGACCAGGAGAGTGTGTACTAACCAGGAGTGTATACCAACCAGGAGTGTATACCAACCAGGAGTGTGTACCAACCAGGAGTGTATACCAACCAGGAGTGTGTATTACCCAGGCGTATGTACAAACCAGGACTGTGTACTACCCAGGAGTGTGTACTAACCAGAAGACTAACAATGAGTGAGTATTAACGTGGAGTATGTAGTAACCAGAAGTGTGTACTAAACAACGAGTGTAGTAGTTATTTAACTTGGGTACTTACTAACTAGAGCAAGTTGCATTGTATCTACTATATTGGACACAAGCACTCACCGAGAGGACTGTAGTAACAAAGCACAAACATTTGTCTGCTGTCCCGTGAGGTTACAAAGTGCTTGATCACATCATAGCTAAAGGTGGAATCAATGACTTCCGGCTCAACCTGCATCCCCTTCACTTCTTGACAAGGTCGTGATGATGCCCTTTTTGAGGATTGTATTTGCTCCAAATTAGCCAAAAGAATGAAGCTGTGTTGATGAGGTAAATCTACAGGCTTAGTTATGTTGCCATCACTACGACAACACAAATTAAATCCTCGAAAACGATAGATACCAGTGTACCATTTTCTGAACCAATAGGGAAAGCGATAGTCATAGTCCTGTACATCAGGTGTGCATCCACCCCTGGGCGAGACATCTCCCCACATAAGAGGGTAAGAACTGGTATGAAATCCATTTGGACACCTTTCACCATTTTGCAGTATGCAGTAAGTGCCACTAGGCCACGAGGAGGTATCTTGACTATCGGATGCAGTGTTCTCCTCTCCTTTCATACAGAAATGCATTGCAATGTCTTTGTCCTCATTAGTCACCCATCCATACATGTGAGTTGCATGTTGTCCTTCTGGGAGATGAAGTGTGTTCTTTAAAGTACTTATAACACACCATCCCTCGTTCCAACTCCCTTCAGGACATCCTCCGTTTGCTTTGGGGAGGCCATATGCACCCCCAGGCCACAGTATGGTCTGGTTCACTTCTCCACCAGATGCTGCAGAGATGGAGATGTATGTGTACTTCTACACATAAATGTAGACCGTACTGTACTGAGTGGGTAGCCAAGATCTACAGTTTCCATGCTTTATGGGTGGAATTTACGTTTTAATCCTATCCTAGATAACCCTTGATCCTACATACTATATTAGACTTATTTAGACGATTTATGTGTGAATTACAGTGGAACATCTCTATTACGGACACTTTGGGACCTTGATTTTTGTCCTTATTACAGAGGTGTCCTCAATTTAGAGGTCACTTAATACACTACAGTACTACACTGGGATACAGAATGGTGTCCTTATTATAGAGGTTTCTGCAATTCAGAGGTTTGTAATAGAGAGGTTCCACTGTACATGGTAAAATGGGGTAGCTTGGGACACCCAGCAATAGCTATTGATTGAATTCGTGGCAGCAATTATTATCATCCGATCTCCATACATAGGGGACCGACCAGTGGTATACACACTTGGCCATATCTCACCACTATCGATGTTTGAAGGCGTCGACCGTCCCACGTTATCCCGTACGCGTGTTACAACCTAGCTATATATCACTGACTGAGTCTACACCTCTATCGCGAGGGGCTGGTGGGTAACATTATCTTTTACTGTCTTTGAAAGCCGTTTATGATTATATAACGTGATTTGCCGAAACAAAAATAATCTGACGATGTACTTATCCTCGATATCTAAGTAGAGAGAACTCCTGTAGACTAAGAATACGCTAGCAACTCACTAGTTGTCCTTGGGGATCTCTTCGGGACGACAGTGTCAACAATGCTCAAACAAAGAAACAAAATCCATACCATTAGGGTTAGAGAGATGCCGTTACTAGAGCAATTCTTCTTTTTGGCCAGGAAGAGCATTGTACTTCAATGCAAACCAAAATACTCGAACCAAACTAGTCCTTTAGTAGACTACACAGAGCAAGGAAGCCGGGAGTAATTCTCAATATTCATCGTCTACTATGTAAACCGCCAATCACGAGATATAGCTAGCCACCCATATAATGTAATACTATAGTAGCAAAGTCAACCGATAATTATAGGACGCAGGGGTATTATTGTCCGTTAACTTTCAAATATGCACCGTGTTACGAAACAAACAGGAGACACCGGGTCACGGCGAGGCGCCAAATTTGGGAAATATTTACATACAAAATGACATGAGCGAAGAAGTCAAACCATACATATGCATCATCAAACAGGTACACCCATAATAAATATTTATACATGTGCAGGAATACAATAACTTAGTTACTATAAATATTCTGAAGGTCACGGTATAGCAATTGTCCAATTCTTGAATCAGCTCCTAGGTTTGTTGCTTCTGGGTGTACAGTGCAGTCTGTGTCTCTCCATGAAAGCAAGTACGCGTTTGGCTGTCTGAGAATATATGAAATTGCATTGAATCCAGGCCTTTCCTGAGATACGGGGTTCCTATACAGGAGGACAATTTGAAGATTTTTATATATCCCAAATTTTGAAACCGCATGTACAGTCATGGGTGTGTGCCTGTACAGTCATGGGTGTGTGCCTGTACAGTCATTGGTGTGTGCCTGTACAGTCATGGGTGTGTGCCTGTACAGTCATGGGTGTGTGCCTGTACAGTCATGGGTGTGTGTCTGTACAGTCATGGGTGTGTGCCTGTACAGTCATGGGTGTGTGTCTGTACAGTCATGGGTGTGTGCCTGTACAGTCATTGGTGTGTGCCTGTACAGTCATTGGTGTGGGTCTGCACGCTATACACACAGGTGTGTATATGTACGTATATAAACTAGTGTACAAACCAGCAATCAATCATTATTTGATACAAAGCTCTGGAGCACCCTGGAGGAGGAGGTTGACGAAGTCCCTTCGTCAGGTAGGAATACACCTGTGGGGAGTGGAGGAGAGAAAGATAAGTATAAAAGGAAGGAAAAGTGTTCAATGGGTTACGCTATGCAATCATGTCAAAGTGTAGTACAAATGATGAAAGGGGTCAGGGAACAGTTGAAGCACATAAACCTCCAAGAGGAGGCAGTAGTCGTGGTAAGAGAGATCAAAGCGTAGAAATTCTAATGAATGCACTTTCGAACAGTTAACATATTCTAATACGCAAGTACATGTGTCGGATACAGTGTCATAAACTGCATGGAATGGAGAGACAGGAGAAGAGATAACACTAAGCAAAGCCGAGCTCCACATTGACGGTAGAAAGGTAGAAGGAACAAGACCATATCAACAGGCTCACTTGCATCACTTGCACATTCTCCAGTGGTTTCTCTCCCAGGCTCCATATCTCGTACAGCACACAACCATAACTCCACACATCACTGGCTGTGGAGTACTTCTTGTAAGCTATCGCCTCGGGCGCCGTCCACTTCAAAGGGATCATTCCTCCACTGCCCTTATAGTAGATGCTGTCCTTAATTTTCCTTGCAAATCCAAAATCACCAATCTTCGGAAAATTTGGAACAAAACACAAGAAACCAGAATAGGCACGTACTTAACATACATGTTAACAGGAGTAGATATACAAGTACTGTACATACATATGTATGTGACCATATCGGATATGTATGCTGTCTTGGACATTAGTGTGATTGAATTGACAATTCAAAACAACAATTTGTGGTAAATTAATCAAGGCAAACCTTTGCCGTGTAGGAATCATTCAACAAAATGTTTCTAGCGGCCAAATCGCGATGAATGAATTTCTTATTTGACAAGAACTCCATTCCTGATGATATTTCTCTGGCAAAACGAAGAAACATAGCAGACACCTCTTCTTGAGGAAGGTCTCTGATTCTGAAGATGAAAAGGTCAGTTGTACGATAGAATGAATTATACAATCATGAAAATGATTTTGTGTTCTAAAACCACAAAAGACTTATTAAAATCGATAAACAATGTGCATATTAAACCAGTACACAAGAGCAGAGTACATCAGTACACATGCGAACAATACAACTGTATGTAGACATGTACACACACTCCAGTACACGTGTACAATTGTACATGCATAGTTCTGTATAATGCTTGTATACACAAACATGCCATCACAATTTATAGTGTGTTAGTACCATGAACATTCAGCCAATGAAGTGTGTAAAGTACACATAGTAAATTGGTATGCAGCTATGTACGTACAGAGGACTACAATACTTCCAATACTCACATTTTCCTCAAGTGCAGCAAATAATCTCTCAAGTTTCCATTCAACATGAGCTCCAAAATAATGATCTGCAGCAAAATTGTCAAGGTCTACATGCAGTAGGCTGTACATGGTGTATGGTAAGGTATCTGACATGCACAGTACTGGGAGATGATGTAAACATTTTTAAATACTGCAATTATTGCTATATTTAAGTATTACCTGCAAAATTTGGTTCTACATATGGGCCACAAAGAGTACTACTACGTACTACAAAGAGTATACAGATAAATATATGTACGTACAAATATACAATTTTATGTATGTTTTGAGTGTCTATGTACGTGTATTATATTACTTATATTTGCTTATTACTAGTACAGTATCACATGTACTGTTATATACGGTGACTTACACATTGCTCCTCGTTGACAATGCCATGCAGCTTGACGATATTCTCGTGTCTGAACTGACCCATGATGGCTGCCTCTTGAAGGAACTTCTCTCTGTCTTTTAGGCCGGCCCCTTCAAGAAGGCTCTTTGCGGCCACCTCCACCACACCGCTGTCAGTGGTCCACAATGCCTTGTACACGCTGCCAAAGTTACCCATACCTATGGAGTCCAGTATCCTATGCACAAACATACACTTGTTTGCATGCAATGGCAGATGAGGACAAACCAAACACAGACAAGGAAACAAGAAGATAGAGTGCAAAATGGCCACTGTACACAATACAGGAAACAAAATGGCCACTCTACACAAGACAGGAAACAAGATGGCCACTCTACACAAGACATGAAACAAGATGGCCACTGTACACAACACAGGAAGGAGGTAACAAGGTGGCCAGTGTACACAACACAGGAAACAGGAAACAAGATGGCCACTGTACACAACACAGGAAGGAGTTAACAAGGTGGCCAGTGTACACAACACAGGAAACAGGAAACAGAATGGCCACTGTACATGTACACAAGACAGGAAACAGAATGGCCACTGTGCACACATGTTTGCACCTGAAATACTGTATAGCACTTACTTCACATTTCTGCCTTCAATGATCTCATATTTCATCCTCTGTAAACTGTCAAAGAGAATCTTTTCGTCCAAAGGTGGGAGCCAGAAGGAATCTCGTGAATTTCCACTCTGGGAACTATCTTTTGTGGATGACCTGAGATCTTGCTTCGTTGGTTCAACATTCTACAAGGTGGGCGGGGGATGGGGAGGGGAGGGAGAGAAGGAGAGGGGGCCTTGGAGTAAGGGCACTACCAATGTAATGATCAGACTGTACTCACAGTATAGAGCGGGAATGAGTGACTCGTGTCCTCCAGGTCACTTTCAGTGGAGTTTTCAACACCGCTGTTTCTAGGAACCTACAGATATTGAATGCATGCAGATACTGCAGTTGAATAGCGGAACATTTTCCTGTCTGAGACTTACTGTATGCACAAATACAGTATGTAGACCGACACAGAGAAACACAGGGAGCTAAAATCCTCATTCAAACATCAAGAACATACCCTCAACGACTCTGTACTCATGCATGCTTGTGTGCACATACACCCACATCAACACCCACCCACCCACACAAACACACACACACATACTCTTTCTACTCTGCACAGACACAAAGCTCCAAAACTGACACCCTCTGTAAACCACAAATCACCCTGAGTTTAAGGAGCCACGTTCATCCTAATGCACACATTCAGTGTGCAAATAATGCACTAAATACTGGTACATCCAGTAACGCTACACACCACACTGTCCTTACCTGTGGCTGGTCAGAGGGGTAGTCGACTGAGGTGTACAGAGCCGACGTAGTATGGAAAGTGACACGAGTGTGGCTGTCTCCAGATGACACCACCTCAGCTTGGTGGTTCTGTACAGCTTGGATGTCTGAAGCAAGCAATGACCTAGTGTCTATGTGGGAGTAACACAGATGTAAAACAAACAGTGTGTGTGTGTGTGTGTGTGTGTGTGTGTGTGTGTGTGTGCATGTGTGTGTTTTGTGTGTGTGTGTGTGTGTGTGTGTGTGTGTGTGTATGTGTGTGTATGTGTGTGTACGTGTGTGTGCATGTGTGTGTGCATGTGTGTGTGCGTGTGTGTGCAAATAACACAAACTTTCTGTTCTTTGCAGCTTCACATAGTTCCCTCCTCTCCGTCTTTTCACAACACATAGTATCACACTCACCAGCACAATGAGCACTACCAGCAAAAATATCATGATAGGAACCACTACTATCTCTGGTATCTGTTCAGAGAAGTTAAAACCATTATTCGGAGGACTATCGGGTACTGGGCTGGAATCCTGACCTGCACCGTGGAAGGTAAGGATAGACAACGCAGATATAGAAGAGAGGATACAGTTGCCAAATGAAGCGGCCAAAATTGTAGCCAATAAACCTGGTAGTGTGACTGTATGAGGACATATACAGACATAGACCTTGTGTACAGATACATACATGAGTACATGAATGCTGAAGGCAGGATTTAGAAGAGGGATTCCAATTTCACCAGAAAAGATGCGTATACAGTATAGAGTGGTGGGCCTATGGTCAACTCTGCCTCTGGCCATGAATGGATTTGAAACAGATGGAATGTCCGATAGTCTGGAGGGTAGGGGGTGGCATGACCTGCCTACTGCCTAGTGTCTACGGAATGGCAAATTGTGTAACTGCAACCATTCAGAGATCAAATCAAATGAAATAGAATATATGCATTGATTTCACTCACCATTCTGATGTGGTGTGTAGTAACAAAAGGTGATATTGACACTTCCATCATCGACATTTATTTTTTGAGCAGGGTTTCGACCAGTGGAATTTGTAGAGTTTTCCATGTCCCAAAATACATATTGGGGGTCTCTGGCAAATCCACTCACTCTCGGACAAGATCCTTCACCTCTAGGATCAGCCATTAGGAAAAAATCACTGTCCATTGGCAAATTGATAGGAATTGAGATGGATCCATCACATCGGCAGCAAAACTTAAGACGGATACCACCAGGTTCAAAACTTCCATTAGGGAGTATACCACCTACTCGGTTATTACTACCTCCAATCCAATTAATTTCTCCTGAATCAAATCCAAAAGGACAATCATTAAACTTGAACAGACAGTAACAACCTGTTGGCCAAGTCACATTTTCACTGCAACCATTCACTGTTGTCTTCATACAAAAGTGCAGCTCAATGTTTTCTTTGAAAATACCAAACAACTTGAGAGGGTTGGAGAATGCGTTACTGTTGTTGTCATCTCGTGTGTCAAAGAATGCAAAACCGTTATCAAACCAAGTGAAGTTACAGGAACGAGGACATCCGTTGCCGTGGAGCTCAGTAGCACGTGGTAGTCCATATGTTCCTCCCGGCCACAAACCTACGGTGCAAGTACAGAAGAGCTGTAACTGCAAGATTAGTATGGTACACACAAGTAGACTATCCAACAGGGTGAACAAAATCTTGGCAATAAGATTGTGTCCCTCCATTCACCAGCCTCACCACCACACCAGATAGCCAACCGATGAGGTAGAATAGCATATCATGTTCCATGAACAGTACCATGTAGTAGATGCATTTCAAGTTACTATCAAACACTATCAAGTATCAGCTATGATGACACTCGTGTAAACTACATACTCCCAATTCAGGCTTCTTCCCAGGAGTATAACTGGCCGGGATTGGGCGCATCCGATGGCTGCCCAATGAAGCCGGTTATATATAATTAAGTGCGGTTGCTGTTGGGCAGGCCCACGACTACAAGGAAGGGTAAACAACTCGAAATGCCACTTTAAAGTGAGCCCAACCCCGGTGCTGACATAACCTCCTTCAACACGCAACGACCATGCAGCTGAAATGAGTAATCGTTTCATCCTTGCTACCAACTTAGAAGAACCACTCCAACCACTACTAATAACGAATTAGCTGTACGTCAGGTCTAATCTAGTTCTAACGGTACATGAGGCGCAGGACATGTAAAAGAGCAGTGCGGAGTTTACTGAAAATGGTACCGTCTGATTAAACTTTAAGACTTGTTGATATCCACGAGCACATATTCTTAAAGGTTGGGGCAGTTCTACGTCGATGGTTGGGTACTTTAGAATGACTGAGAACCGTTCAATCGATTGGGAGCGACCTTCACATCTCTGTAATAGAAACAGACCACTCACCAGTCCGAGCAGCAGCCAACACACTGTGAAGTGTGAGCAGTACACCG